>CAJHNH020007579.1:152665-180165 GCA_905116865.2 Candidula unifasciata
TACTACATAAATACATACATACGTACATACGTACATACATACATCCTTACAATAAAATACATACATACTACATACATACATACATACATACATACCATACATTACATCACACTACCAATACATGCATACATACATACATACATACATACATACACTACATACATACATACATACATACATACACATACATACATACATACATACATACATACATACATACATACATACATACATACATACATACATACACATACATACATACATACATACATACATACATACATACATATCATACATACGTACATACATACATACATACATACATACATACATACGTACATACATACATACATATACATACTACATACGTAATCATTACATCATACATACATTACGGCTCTCATTATAGCAATAGCAGATCAGGTCAGGAGTGATGAAGTCTAAAGGAGTAAAGGGTCTGAAGTAAATGGTCCTTTTCTTTTTACTGGTCGAAAAAAAATGCATAGGTATCTGACGGAAAGTTTTCATTTTTGACTAGAAAGCCGGTACCCAAAAAAATTCGATGAACCAGATGCAAAACTATGTCAATTGATTGGTTGAATTCTTAGGTATTCTTGTGTGCAGTTTCAACAACTTCACTCACTAATTTATAAAGATTTATAATGTTTAAATCATATTCCTTTCGATTCTTTTTTCTATTATTTCACCACATTATGGGCTAGTGTTAAATAAATAACGACAACTACTGATCCTAACCCTCCACCCCCTCCAATTACCATAGGACGGTCTGGGGATTTCCAAACCAAATCTCGAAGCTGGCGTGATGTGGTGAAATAACAGAAAGAACCTTCCTTTCAGTAGCTATGCGTTTTGTTGTCTTCTGGTTTTTTTTTTTTTTTTTTTTTTTTTTTTGTTTTTTTTTTTAAATCTTTTTATTTAATTTTTTTTTAAATATTCACCATTGTGACATAAAAACTAACATGTACGATATAACACGTACACTGTACAGAGACATGGTTTATGTACATACATAGATACATAACTGCCATCTAACACAGACAATGTACTCAAACAGGGTTCCACTGGAGAAAGTTTCCATCAAGAAAGAGCTACCGAAGGATTTGTTGCCATTGAGTACCATCAAAGTCACTTGGTCATCCAACCGAACAAGGACGATCTATAAGCCTGAGAGCCTATACGCCTATCTGACCAGGTATTTGCTAACCTCCACAGACAGAAGACGTCCCCGGGTATTTGTTGGTCAAACCGAAGATATCCCCATGTATTTGTTGGTCAGACAGAAGATGTCCCCGGGTATTTGTTGGTCATTCAGAAGATGTCCACGGGTATTTGTTGGTCATTCAGAAGATGACCTTGGGTATTTTTTATTTCAGACAGAAGATGTCCCTGGGTATTTGTTGGTCAAACAGAAGATATCCCCATGTATTTTTGGTCAGACAGAAGATGTCCCCGGGTATTTGTTGGTCAGACAGACGATGTCCCCGGGTATTTGTTGGTCATTCAGAAGATGTCCTTGGGTATTTTTTATTTCAGACAGAAGATGTCCCTGGGTATTTGTTGGTCAGACAGAAGATGTCCCCGGGTATTTGTTGGTCAGACAGAAGATGTTTCCAGGTATTTGTTGGTCGGACAGAAGATGTCCCAGGGTATTTGTAGGTCAGACAGAAGATGTCCCGGGGCATTTGTTGGTCAGACAAAAGATGTCCCGGGGCATTTGTAGGTCAGACAGAAGATGTCCCGGGGCATTTGTTGGTCAGACAGAAGATGTCCCCAGGTATTTGTTGGTCATTCAGAAGATGTCCTTGGGTATTTTTTTGGTCAGACAGATGTCCCCAGGTATTTGTTTGTCAGACAGAAGATGTTCCCGGGTATTTGTTAGCCAGACAGAAGATGTCCCCAGGTATTTGATGGTGAGACAAAAGATGTCCCCAGGTATTTGTTGGTCAGATAGAAGATGTTTCCAGGTATTTGTTGGTCGGACAGAAGATGTCCCCGGGTATTTGTAAGTCAGACAGAAGATGTTTCCAGGGGTATTCGTTGGTCAGACAGAAGATGTCCGGGGGCATTTGTTCGTCACACAGAAGATGTTCCCGGATATTTGTTGGTCAGACCGAAGATGTCCCCGGGTATTTGTTGGTCAGACAGAAGATGCCCCCATGTATTTGTTGGTCAGGCAGAAGATGTGCCTAGGTATTTGTTTGTCAAACATAAGATGTCACTGGGTATTTGTTGTTCAGCCCTGTTCGTTGTTTTTAGTCGCAATTCATTGTATTAAATTCTCACTATTCTCTCATCATCAACGTCCCATCACCCTGCGTGTCATTGGGTCCCTAGTTGCTATTGACTGTCTGAGTAGCTCGCTCTGCTTTTGACGGTCAGATGCGATGAACTTCATGGTTGCATGCCTAAGGTCAATACAATCAGTAAAGTTCTGTTTCCATGTCTTTCGCTGTCTGCCTCTTCTCCTCTTCCCCTCTACTGAGCCATGTAGTATTGTTTTTTGAGAGGCCCTTAGATCTTGTTGCATGTTCTCGCTGTTAAAGAAAGCATTGACCGTTACGTCAACTCTTCTCAGGTTTGGTCCAATAGACGCTGTCTACCCCAAGAGCGTCAACTCCGCCTACGTGGTCTTCTCTGACCTCGAAGCTGCCAAAGCCTGCATTCAGTGCACCGATCTGGGCCGCCCCTGGGATCCCCTGTTTGCTTTCTGGGCAGAACCGAGGATGTACAACTCCAGCTTCTACTATAAATACGCCACAGCCGAGAACCTTCCTATCCGGGTACGAATGTGAAGTGCGTTACATACGGAAAACTACGGCCGTTGTGAACGAAGGGCCATGCCTACGAGATCAACAGAGCTAGTATGTCCTTAGACACACAGATCTCATTCGCAGAGCCTATTCAACTGACTAAAGGAAAGCAGGTTTTTTCATGTAGTTGTTTGCAGATACATGCGCGTACATTAAACGTCACTGAATTTGTGGTCATCTTCCGCTCCAATCGTTTCGTTAACATGTGGGTTTCATTTGTCTTTCTATCTCTTACATTATTAGCATTTATTGGTTCCATGCTTGTGATCTGGCGAGTTCGGTGTTTATGTTCGGATTAGTTCCATGTTTGCGTTCTAGTTAGTTCCATAGTTGTGTACTTGCTAATCCCTGTTTGCATTCTAGCTTGTTCCATGTTTGTGTTCTAGTTAGTTCTCTTTGTATACTATCTAGTTCCCATGTTGTGTCCTATCTAAAAAAAAATTCTTCTTTTCTGGTCATTATTGTCCTTACGTCTTTCTTGTTTTGCCTGTATCTCACTTCGACACCATAGTAAGTAACTAAAAGACCTTTTTCCTTGCCTTTAGGGCATAGAGGGCTAGACATACATTTTATAGACCAAACGGCATTTGATGTGTGTTGTGATGATCAATATCAAACCGGGCGCCTTTACTTCCCATACTTTACCTAGTACCTATTTGAGGATGGGTCGACCTGGGAACCAAGATCATTGTCGACAAAAATTCGGCTTCGTCAGGACCTGAACTCACGACGTTCAAATCCACAGGCGATCGTCTAGCCGCTACACCATTGAGGCTCGTAAGTATGGTGTATCGGCGACATGAGGTCTGCTTCAAAGTTCGAAGATCTTGCGTTCCTATCCGCTTTACGATGGATTGTTACATTTGATTTAGGGCTCCTAGTCTGAAACAGATTGAAAGAAATGACTGGGAAGTGCTCCGTCCCGAGGGATTGGCAAGTCACTGAACACAATATTGCCTTGTAAAATCACAAACAGCCTAAAGGAACGCTGGGGTTTGGTTCTGTAAAGGATACATAACGAGCCTAACTGTAAACTCGCTCACTAAGGACCCATACAACATCTATCTTGCCATGCAACAATTCATGACCAAGTGGTGCAGAGCCATCCAGTCTCTCTGCCTGACTGTTCCCACAAATTTGACAAATAGCGTCATCAAAACGGGGGTTGCTGATTTCAGGATACGCATGTCCTATTGTCATGGCACATCTAGCGATGACGTCGTGGTCGTCAGGTGGGAAATAGACGTCAGCGCGCCGCCTAAATCCCCACCATAAGCTGAGAATAAGATTCCCTCAGGGATGCCTTACCTTGCAGCACTTCAGGTCTAATCTACTCTGTGAGAGTCCGAGTGAGTTCACCGTTGGTCAGTAGTCTCGTGAGGAGCGACAATGCGGGAAATACTGAACATTCACCTGGGGCAGTGTGGAGTACAGATTGGCAATGCTTGTTGGGAATTGTTTTGTTTAGAACATGGCATTCAACCGGACGGACAGATGCCCCATGACGTGTCTATGTGCGCGGGCGATGACTCCTACACCACATTCTTCAGTGAGACCGGCTCGGGAAAGCTAATACCCAGGGCTGTGATAGTGGATCTGGAGCCGACGGTAATAGATGAAGTGAGAACAGGAACCTACAGACAGCTATTTAGTCCGGACCAGCTTATCACCGGTAAGTCACATTTGATTTATATCTCTTTGATTTGATAATCTTGGTTTTGTTTGTCTTTTCGCTGTTGTGTCACACTGATGGAAACGTACCTCTGATGGTGTGTACAGTTCAACTGATGAAAAACTAATAGTATATCGCAGTGAGGTCGCTATAGAGATTTTTCTCACGACCAGCAAGTAAATCCGACTGTTACCTCATTAAATGCAGTTAGACTAGTCTGTTACAGATCTAACACAGAGGTAGATTACTGTGTTGTGGCTCTAACAAGGAGATAGACTAGTGTGTTATCGTTCTAACAAGGAGGTAGACTAGTGTGTTACGGATCAAACGTAGAGGTAGATTACTGTGTTATTGTTCTAACATGGAAGTAGACTAGTGTATTAGGGATCTAAAATGGAGGTAGGCTAGTGAATTAGAGATCTAACATGGAGGTAGACTGGTGAATTAGAGATCTAACGTGGAGGTAGACTAGTGAATTAGAGATCTAACATGGAGGTAGACTAGTGTATTAGAGATCTAACATGGAAGTAGACTAGTGAATTAGAAATCTAACATGGAGGTAGACTAGTGTATTAGAGATATAAAATGGAGGTAGACTAGTGAATTTGAAATCTAACATGGAGGTAGACTGGTGAATTAGAGATCTAACGTGGAGGTAGACTAGGGAATTAGAGATCTAACATGGAGGTAGACTAGTGTATTAGAGATCTAACATGGAGGTAGACTAGTGAATTAGAAATCTAACATGGAGGTAGACTAGTGTATTAGAGATCTAAAATGGAGGTAGACTAGTGAATTAGAGATCTAACATGGAAGTAGACTAGTGAATTAGAGATCTAACATGGAGGTAGACTAGTGAATTAGAGATCTAACATGGAGGTAGACTAGTGTGTTAGAGATCTAACATGAAGGTAGACTAGTGTATTAGAATCTAACATGGAGGTAGACTAGTGAATTAGAAATCTAACATAGAGGTAGACTAGTGTATTAGAGATCTAACATGCAGGTAGACTAGTGAATTAGAAATCTAACATGGAGGTAGACTAGTGTATTAGAGATCTAAAATGGAGGTAGACTAGGGAATTAGAGATCTAACATGGAGGTAGACTAGTGTATTAGAGATCTAAAATGGAGGTAGACTAGTGAATTAGAGATCTAACATGGAAGTAGACTAATGAATTAGAGATCTAACATGGATGTAGACTAGTGAATTAGAGATCTAACATGGAGGTAGACTAGTGTGTTAGAGATCTAACATGGAGGTAGACTAGTGTATTAGAATCTAACATGGAGGTAGACTAGTGAATTAGAGATCTAACATTTAGGTAGACTAGCGAATTAGAGATCTAACATTTAGGTAGACTAGCGAATTAGAGATCTAACATGGAAGTAGACTAGTGTATTAGAGATCTAACATGGAGGTAGACTAGCGTATTAGAGATCTAACATGGAAGTAGGCTAGTGAATTAGAGATCTAACATGGAGGTAGACTAGTGAATTAGAGATCTAACATGGAAGTAGACTAGTGAATTAGAAATCTAACATGGAAGTAGACTAGTGAATTAGAGATCTAACATGGAGGTAGACTAGTGAATTAGAAATCTAACATGGAGGTAGACTAGTGTATTAGAGATCTCACAATGAGGTTGACTAGTGTGTTACAGCTTTAGCATGGAGCTAGACTAGCTTTTTATAGCTGTAACACAGAGGTACATGAGTGCGTTACAGCTCTAACAAGGAGGCAGACTAGTGTGTCACATTTCTAAGAAGAAGGCAGACTAGTATGTTACAATTCTAACATGGAGGTGGAATAGTATTCCTGCCGCTCTAACATTGAGGTATAATGGTGTCTTTCACCTCTAAGATAGAGGTAGACTAATGTGTTACAACTCTAACATGGAGATAGACTAGTGTGTTATAAATCTACCATGGAGGTAAACTAGTGTGTTACAGCTCTAAGATAGAGGTAGATTGATGTGTTACAACTGTAAGGATAAAGTTAGACTAGTGTGTTACAGCTTTAACATGGAGTTACACTAATGTGTACCATCTCTAATGTTGAACTAGACTCGTGTGTTGCAGCTCAAAAAGGAGGTTGGCCAGCACGTCGGAGAATTGTAAATCCAGTTAAATCATTTTTTGTTTCATGCAAACTACATCTTTCATTTCTGTTTCCCCCAGCCAAAGAAGACGCTGCAAACAACTACGCCCGGGGACACTACACAGTTGGCAAGGAAGTGGTGGATCTAGTCTTGGACAGAATACGAAAACAGGCCGACTTGTGTACAGGACTACAGGGTTTCATTATATACCACAGCTTCGGGGGAGGTACGGGGTCGGGGTTCACATCGCTGCTCATGGAGCGTCTTTCGGTTGACTACGGCAAGAAGTCGAAACTGGAGATCGCAATATACCCTTGTCCACAGATTTCCACGGCCGTGGTGGAGCCCTACAACGCCGTGCTGGTCACGCATACGACGCTGGAACATTCTGACTGTGCCTTTATCTACGACAACGAAGCGCTTTACGACGTCTGCCGGCGGAATCTGGAAATTGAACGACCCACATATACGAACATAAATCGTCTTACAGCACAGGTGGTTTCGGGGATAACGGCGTCTTTGCGGTTTGACGGAGCCGTCAATGTTGATCTCATCGAGTTTCAAACGAATCTGGTGCCCTACCCCCGTATACATTTCCCACTGGTGGTCTACGCCCCTATGGTATCAGCCGAGCGGGCCTACCATTCGCAGCTGAATGTGCTGGAGCTGACCAATATGTGCTTCGAGCCCGCCAACCAGATGGTCAAGTGTGACCCCCGCCATGGCAAGTACATGGCTTGTTGTTTGCTGTACCGAGGCGACGTGATCCCCAAGGACGTCAACGCCGCTATCGCTAATATCAAATCGAGACGAACGATCCAGTTTGTAGACTGGTGTCCGACTGGGTTCAAAGTGGGGATCAACTACCAGGCGCCGACCATTGTGCCGGGAGGTGACCTGGCCAAAGTACAGAGAGCTGTCTCTATGTTGACCAACACGACTGCTATCGCTGAATGTTTTGCACGACTGGACCATAAGTTCGATCTTCTCTATTCCAAAAGAGCGTTTGTACATTGGTAAGCGAGCATTGGAAAATATTTACTTGTGTCTTGTCTTTTGCAAACTCTTGATATCCGTCTTTCCAGAACATAGTGTTATGTTGCGCTATGATGAGGTATGGAACTCACAGCCTATGGCGATAGCGAGTGTGACTATCAAGACTTGTCCACGTTAAGATCAATCTTCCACAATGATAGTATGTGCCCCCTCCACAAAACACGGTCCATGGCATTTTGTTTCTACCAGTCCACCTCAATACCAGTATCATTCACGTCCCGTTTGCACAGATCTTTACATGGTAGCAGAGGTCGGCTTCGACATCTTCTACCCATCTGTAGTTCACCATAGATATCCTCAGGGACTCTGCCATCCTCTATTCTCAGGTGTGACCTAGCCACCTTGTATACCCTATCTCGCGCTGAAAAGTAGCTCTAGAATTATATTTATATTATGCATCCAGGGCTAGATTGTTGAATTTCAGCAAAATGTTAACTCCATCTACCAATATTCTTGTTGGTCTTCCTCTTGAAGTTCCATTCCCATGCTATTGGCTCTTGCAACTGGCGACGCTAGGTTCATCAACTTTCAGTATCTCATATTTATCTCCAGTGCCTTCTCTTCAAGGAGCAGATTGTTTTTAGTGACACGTAACCGGCCCTTTCTATCGAGAATATTATGGTAGGCTCCTATTTTTAATAGAGCAATCGGCGTCCATGGAAATGGCTAATGAAAGTAGAACATTATATACAACAATGAGAAGGAGATACAGTTCTTTGGACATGTCATGAGAAAAGGAGCACTGGAAAAATATTGTGACGACTGGAAAGATCACTGGTAGAAGAGGCAGAGGCAGGCCAAGGGAATAAGTGCATGGAGGAATATCATCAGTGGAATTGATCCCGAACACCAAAGACCGAAATCTGTGGAGATGCCTGAAAGCCTACGCCAACTGGCAAGGCGCTTGATAATGATGATGATTAATGGGCATACGATGGATGGTGGGGTCAATATGATATCGGTTGCCTTTATTTCCCACACATTTCCTGGTACCTATTTAGGGCTGGGTGGACCTGGGAGACGGTGTCAATATTTTTATAAATGTATTTGGTGCGATTTTTCACCCAAGATTTCCCGCTCTCTCTTTCTCTATCTCTCTCTCTCTCTCTCTCTCTCTCTCTCTCTCTCTCTCTCTCTCTCTCTCTCTCTCTCTCTCTCTCTCTCTCTCTCTCTCTCTCTCTTAGTTACAGAAAATAAACATTAAAATTGCAGTATGAAAGATGAGTGATTGGAAGAGTCGAATGTAAGATGTGCTTACTTGCCCAGATTATGATCCTTTAAAAAAAGAGTTCGTTCCCTCTATCTTTCTCTGTCTCTCTCACTGTCTCCTCTTTCTCTCTCTCTCTCTCTCTCTCTCTCTCTCTCTCTCTCTCTCTCTCTCTCTCTCTCTCTCTCTCTCTCTCTTAGTTACATAAAATATACATTAAAATTGCAGTATGAAAGATGGGTGATTGGAAGAGTCGAATGTAAGACTTGCTTACTTGCCCAGATTATGATCCTTTGAAAATAGAGTTTGTTCGCTCTATCTTACTCTGTCTCTCACACTGTCTCCTCTTTCTCTCTCTCTCTCTCTCTCTCTCTCTCTCTCTCTCTCTCTCTCTCTCTCTCACTCTTCTCTCTTTATATATATCCTCGCTTGTTCTCTCTCCCTCCCTTCTCTCTTCCCCCGCCCCCTCATCTATCTCCCTCTCTCTTCCCTTTATATATCTTTCTGCCTCTCTCTCTCTCTCTTTCTCTTTGCCCTGTTGATCAGTATCATCTCTTCACTGTTGCCCTCTGAACCAAAATGAATTCTCACCTGTGTCGCCTATTTGCAGGTATGTGGGCGAGGGCATGGAAGAAGGCGAGTTCTCGGAAGCTCGCGAGGATCTGGCAGCTCTAGAGAAAGATTACGAGGAGGTTGGACTCGACTCGACGCTAGAAGACGAGGGTGTGGAAGAGTGATTGATGGTGCCTGAGTGTTGCCCGTACCCCTGCAGTGACAGCTGTCTGCACCGGATGTTGCCCTTGGCGCCAGAACTGTTCAAGATGCTTGGATATGTTGTCCGTATGACATGTATTTCAATATTTACATCTCGCGACAGCTAATTCAGCCAAGTAAGATATGCATATTGACAATACTTGAAAGCTTGTTGCCATCCATTAGCTCAGTTGGTCGTGGCATTTACTGTTTGTTCACACGAACTGGATTACCCCTGGAAGTTCAGGCGCGGCTGTAAGCTTTGACACTCTCGAAAATGCAAGGTTTATAGATTCACAAATCAACAGCAACATTTAGACTGACGTGTAACAATCCTAGTGGTCAGTCTCAACGAATTCCGAGACTGAGAAGGCTATCCTGTACAACTCGGGGCATGCTTAAACCGTCTGTCTCGCTGCCCCCAAAGCAAGACCCGTGATATATCTGCCTTAAAAGGTCGCTAATGATTATGTCAAAGAGAAACGAAAACTGGCCCACCGATGGAGACCTCAGACGCACCGTCATGTTTTTGTCCCATGTCGGAATAGACACATGGAAATCGTAGAGAGATCAAGACGATTATGTTTTATGTCATATTTTTTCATGGTTCAATAGATTGACACTAACAATCCCATCCGTCGTTCTAAATTAACAGAAGTACTAAATGTTGGACAAAACCTCGGTGAAAACTAGGTCGCAACCGATCATTTGATGATGTTGAAGTGTGCGCAGGGAAAGAGGCAGGAGGACACTGTGTCATCACGGAGCCTCAAAAAACGCACTGTCTCACACCGTTAAAGATCTGTTCATCAAACGTCACGTCCATGCTGCCTCTGACTTCATTTACAGTTTAAGAATCGACATCACAGCACCCCTGGCATATCCCTCGATGCACCGTCAACAGCAGTAAATATCGTGTGGTGTCGTTCTAAACGTGCCAGTAGAACATAAGTTGTAAACATGTACCGTTGAATTGGTACTGATTGTGTAATTCTTGTGCTGTTTATGTCATCATTCATTCGGTCATCGAAGTAGACGGGCATCAGCAGGTGGCGATCCACGGGCGTGGGACAGTCTTCCTACAGGTGCCTGGACATATGTGTGAACATGCTCCACGACCTCCTCCTTCTGCTGCTTCTGCTTCTTCTTCTTCTTCTTCTTCTTCTTCTTCTTCTTCTTCTTCTTCTTCTTCTTCTTCTTCTTCTTCTTCTTCTTCTTCTTCTTCTTCTTCTTCTTCTACTTCTGTATCATAAAGTATATTACATGGTGGACATAACTGTGTGTAGAGCGTCGATAACTGGGGCGTTTTTCTCTCATTACATCCGACATTTCTCTAGTGACCTCCCAAGGGTCATTGGTGTGGATAGACGGACATCTTTTGGTGGACGGGAGGTTCCTCTATGAACAAGCAGAGTTGTACTAAGGGTGTAGAAGCTTGGTGACCATGACCACCTGGACACCTGACCACTAGATATTCACATCACTGAGCAGTCGTGTCGCAAGGAAACACACAGATGACCAACAAATATGACCAACATAGATAGATGACTTACATGCATGAAATTATGTCACGCGTTTATTTAGCTTCCCCGTTGATACTGGGTATTACATATAGATCATCAATCATACAAGATTACAACATATACATATCAATCATACAGGATTGTTATATAAAGTTACAAGTCATAAAGAAACACTTGATATAATGTTGCGAAAGACAAAGCATTTCGTGTATAAATGAGTGAAAGTGGGAGATTGAGTTTAACCATTTTTAAAAGACATTATTTACTGAAATTGTAACGTTACAGATAAAAGAAAATATACTGATAAGATGCAGATGTGGTTGGTTTTGCTAACAAGTGATAACACCGTGGACAGATAAGATAAGGTAAGATAAGATAAGATCAGGGAATGAAGATGTTCTGGAAGAAATTAAACTCTCAAAGATTGATTACCCTCATCGGAAGAGAGACAATCTTTAGTCTTCATGCACGACATCAAAAGAGGCACAACTATAGTATATTAACAAGGACAACAAAGCAAGGGTAAACGCGTGAGAAGAGATGCTTGACAATTTAGCATCGTGGCATGGAAGACACACTGTGTAAGAAATGACAGCCAGTATGCGAGAGAGAAGGCGGCGGTGGACTGACAGGATGACCAACGCTACACAGCAAGGACTGTAAGAAGAAGAAGAGCGTGAATGATTTTGTGGAGTGACATGGCTGCCAATAATGTTGACCAAGTGTTGATGACAGGTGAATGTAGCTGCCTCTGTGAGAGGCAGGTAAGCAGTCTGGTGACGAGGGACAAGGTGCAGGGTTTGTGTAAGAGGCACGGCTGGAATCCAAGAAGGCGACCTGGGCAACACTCAACGCCTGACTTCAGCATAGATGATCGAATCAGCGTAGACATCCGTAGACATCACAGAATAAATACACAGACATGTCCTGTGGCTTTGGAGTGCGTGTTATATGTTGTTTCTGAGTGTGTGTTGCATATTTGGTGTGGGTGTGTCTGTGTGTTGCTTGTGTGTTATATACAACATAAAATGTGACTTGAAGGCTTAACGGGGCAAAGGAAAAAGAAGCGGACAAATAACAGCCAAACGTTTCTACCAAAGTCTTTATCGGCAGAGTTGTGCTGTTTCATCATCATCATCATGTAGCAGGTCCTTTGCAGAAGGTCGCTCTCATCACAGTCTGCCTGTAAGAAACTTTCACACTCAATGAGTCACTTATATCCTGTGCCCATCTTCGTGTCGGTCGGCCCCTGCCCCTCCTTCCTGGTACCGTGCCTTCTGTTCCTTCATCACAAGTCATTTTATGCCACTCTTTCTTTCATTGATCATCAAACTATAGTTGACTGAACGTGGAATGTTGAATTAAGAAACGACATCACAGAACTCGCGATACTCCCATAGGGGCTTCTTGCCCATCTTCAGCAGCAAACGAAGAGTCCCAATTCCGCTGGCACCAGTAACTGTTTGAGTGTCTCGCCCTTCCCTTGAGTGTTGAGCGTCGGCCAGATCCCCGGGTAATTCCTCGCATATATAGTTGACTATAAGTCCAAAGATGACTTTATAAACCCATTATTAGCCCGGAAGGTTCTCGGACAACGAGGGCAGGGAATAGTGTCTGTAAACAAAGTGCCTATTTTACTCTGTGTTAGTTGTTCAGCTGTCCTTTTGTTTCTAGAAGCATGCAAGTCGCTGCGTCCCTTCGTATGGACCACTCACCATATAGTTATCAACAGAGCACCAAATACAACACAAACTGGGAGCGGAAAACTCGACGGACAAGACTCCGTTAAAACTTCGTTGATAAAGACGTTGGTCGAAACGTTCGGATTGTATTAGTGCGTGTCTTTTTTATTCATCAACACCCAGGGGGAGGGAGAGATGAATATTCAATCAAAGAGATACTTGTGCCATCGGAATTGCAACTCTTCTTTGCTGCTAAAGACGGGGAATGAACGCTTATAGGCTTGTCCCAAGTGCTGTGGTGTCGATTCTTAATTTAACCTTCAAGATTCAACATTTTTTTTTTCGATTCCTTGCTTCGAACTTTCTAGTCCTTTTTTATGTTGTATTTAGCTCTTGTTGTTATCAGTGATTTTCAACCTCACCACCACATCCACCCTCCGATAAACAGGAGGTGACACAAAGTGACATCATGTGTGCGGATAAGAATCATCAGGGGACAGGTCCCAGAAACCCCGTTCAGGAGTTCGGTTATATTAGAGCATCCGACTACAACTGGGGTGTGGTTTTGAAATAACAAAATCTGCGTCCGGTATTGAAACGACACACACACACACATACATACACACACACACACACACACACACACACACACACATATATATATATATATATATATATATATATATATATATATATATATATATATATATATGTATATACCAGCTTAAGTGGAGTCATCCCCTATATAGGTCATTCCTTGTGAGTGTTTTATGTTCTGTGTGTGTTAAATATCACGTATCAACATGTCTATAGGGGCTTTGAGCTGAAATGCTATAGAAAGATTCTCAGAATATCCTTTACAAAGAAGAGGAGAAATATTGACATCTTGAAAGATCTGATCATCAAGGAAGATTAGCTAATAAACAGCATCCTGTCTCGGAAGTTGAAATATTTTGGTCATATCAAGCGCCACGACGGATTTGACAAAAAAAATAATCGCAGAAGGCATGGTACCAGGAAGGAGGGGCAGGGGCAGACCAACACGAAGATGGGCACAGGATATAAGTGACCCCTTGAGTATGAAAGTACATGAGGCGGGAGAACTGGCGAGAGACAGAGTTTCTTTCAGGCAGACCGTGATGAGAGCGACGTTCTGCAAAGGACTTGCCACATGATGGGGATCATGATGCATGTAATTTAGAGTTGGTTTTGTGCCGACCTTATTCCTGATTCTACCTAGTCTTGTCACTCCTGTAGTCCTTCTCGGACAGTGTTAGACAACTTTTGCAGGAAATATGTCACCAGTGTTTTTCAAAATGTTGAGCGTTGAATCAGGAATCAACATCCTAGCGCCCGGGAAACACCTGGACGTGAATCAACTGTTGGACATCTGTAGCACCCGCTGACCCAAGAACAATGTGGACAGATAATCAGAGAAACTCTACAACAGCAGGATGCGACTATGATCGAAGCGGTCAGAAGAGCAAGAAGAAGAACATTGCACCTCCCTCGACACCCCAAGCGCTGAAGGAGGAAATCCTTCCTTCCTCATCCTTCCTCGCGTTCACCAGCTGCAAACTCCAGTGGAAAGTTCTGGCTGTTCTGGACTTTAGACTTGTTCCAGAACCTGAATGTTGCGTGCACATCCGTTTTACATATTTGACTTATTTGTATGCAGACTGTTAGTTCCTTGCCTCTCAGGCAGATGCACTCTTACTTCAAAGGAAACCCCCAGTCAGTTTACTTTTACGACATGCTTGTTGGGGAGGAAGTGGTTCTATTCTTCTTTTCCCCACAATGGGTCCTCAGAACCCACTCGGGGAAAGGAGAAAACAAAGAAGAAAAGTTGTATCTCTGGCCCTCTTGAATAATATAAATGAATACTGACATATGCTTCGTTATTATAAATTTCTATGGTGCCATTTTCAATCCTTTGAAATGAATTGTGTCAGTATTCCTTAGTTGTGGATTTCAAGCTGTACGATAGATATGGCCAACAAGACACTTTTTTTTATTTGAGGGGGAAGGGGTGCCTAGTTGACCATGTTCTTAGTGTACTTGTATCCATGGCGAGGCGCAAATGCCGTCTGGGGGTGACAGGTTCAATTCCCGGCACGGTAACTCTAGCTTTAGATTTTTATGTTGTCTAGTGTGTTCTTCTACCTTTCTACTTCTTTCTTTGAGTGCCGATCAATACACTTTCTGTTACTTGATTAATTCTTGAATAATATACAATTAAGGTCAGTCTGGCCATTCATAACTCCGTTGGACCTTAGCTAGAAACTTGCAATTTCATGTCCAGGACATTAAGGTGTGTGAGGTAACGAGCAGACAGATAGATTCGCTGCAGCCGCTCCTCTGGGCGGAGAGCTACTATATGATAAAGCGGATGTGGTGAAGGTTCTATGGGATCAGTTGGACAGTGCAAAAGAACAGATACGGAATCCAGACAATGAAAGTCTAATTCAACGGTGGGTGAGTGGAACATCTGTGAGATATTCAACACTGAAGGGGAAACTGAGGCGGACTTTTAATCAAGTTGCTATCGTTGCCTTAGCATGTTGACTGTTTGTTGGCTACTGAAGAAGGGGACGGAGCACGTCTGGAAATGTCCCGTGTGCAGTGATGTTGATTGATTGATTCATTCATTCATTCATTTACTCCTTCTACAAGTCTTTATCAACGGATGAAGCCACACGAATCATTTTTTTTTTTTTAAATTACAAGCTCATACACACACACCACACACACAAAATCGTATAATACCATGCGACCAAAAATAAGAAAAACATCGAAAACCTATTAACATGAGCATCAAGGAGAACTGGCTCATAAACAGCATACTGTCCCAAAAGTTGAGGTATTTTGGACATGCTAAACGTCATGGTGGTCTGGAAGGATCTCTGATAGGGTGGGGGAAGGGGGAACAGTTTTGGAAAGAGGCAGAGGCAGACTTCCGCAAAAGTGGATTCAAAACATTAAAGATGCATTGGCTATGAAAGCACATGTGGCTGGAGAGAGAGAACTGCCTAGAGACAGAGAGACTTCCAGGCATTCCGTGATGAGAGCGACGTTCTGTAAAGGATCTGCTGATTTATAATTATAATTAGGAAGTAACTTCATACAACACAGACGTAATAGCTCGTTCTACTCATATCTGCTCTATCTTCTCGGTGGGTTTTTTTCCCCTAATGATTCCTGCGGTTGTATCTGTTGGTAAAGACTTTGGTCTAAACGCTCAGTTATATTTAGGTACGTCTTTTCCTTTTCATCCGTTGAGGTTTCTAGTCACAGTCTGGGTTGTTTAACGCTACTTCTTCCATACACATGCTAGTCATCGGCATTCGTACAACGAGACAAGCAGCCGGCGCGCATGGTGGAAAAACGAATCTATTAGTTTCGTGAATTACATTAAACGTTGTAGTTAGCGAGTGTACCCACAAGATACCAGCAGACATTTCGTTGCCAAGTGTAACATTGATCGAATGCCAAGTCTCCGTGGACTCGGTTCTTCTGACAAGTCTTTTAGAATTCCTCCCCGCCTTCCTCGCCCTCTGCTTCCACAGAGTCAAGACCAACTTCTTCGTAGTCCTTCTCTAGGGCAGCCAGATCCTCGCGTGCTTCTGAGAACTCGCCCTCCTCCATGCCCTCGCCCACGTACCTGGCGGAGATGAAAAGCAGTAGTGTTGGTTTATGCGGCTGTGATAATGACGTTAATGATTAGGTTGATAATAAAGAAGATGACGACAATGATGATGATGATAATAACAATGATGTCGAAAGGGAGAGAATGACGACGATGATGATGCTGATGACGATGTTGACGACGATGAAGAGGATTGCGATGATGATGATGCTAATGATGATCCTGATGATGATGACAATGATAAACATTCCGATAATGATTATGAAGATTCTAATGGTGAGTGAGATGACGAGTGACCGAGTTGTTGACATCTGGCATCTATCGCATCTTCCTTTTCTGTTGCATTTGCCCATAAAAAGAGGCGGCTGGAAAGCTGTAGTGTGGTTTAAAGTAAGGCAGTGATATTCCTGCCTTTCGACTTAACACATCGATTTTAGCAAACCCTTAATTAGTCACTTCTTTCCACATGTTTGTTGGGGTTAAAGTGGGTCAGTTCCCACTTCACCGAGACTGGGTCGCAGAACCCTAATGGGTAAAATCTATCGCATCAAAGTATCTTGACTTGTTCTAGGAAATAATGAAACCAGCGAGAGGCTGACAATATCATTAATTGTCTGATGACTAAGTACTGTAAAGATCCCTTTTCACGCCTGTAGGCGCATCGGGCATATGGGAAGAGTACCGATATTTTTACAGACCAATCGGCACTAGGTGGGTAATGTTGTCAGCATTACACCGGCCGTCTTTACTTCCCCAGGAATACATCCTGGTACCCATTTTAGACAGGGTTGACCTGCGACGTCCAATACCATGATAAAAATTCACGCAGTCAGCAGTGGGTTTCGATCGCCGTACGCTGGAATCACGAGTCGGACTCCCAACGCCTAAGCCACGGACGCCGCTGTCTGATGACTGGTCTATTCAAATGTGGCACTAGCACCATGTGCGAATGACATGACAAGTGTCCTTCAGTCTACTTCATTGGTTTTTTTTTTTTTTTTTTAACTCTCTGTCCGCATACACTATTTTAGCCCAATTCTCTCCTCTTCCACCTTCCATTCACAATAACTACGTCAGCCAGCTTGTCAGTTTGTTCATTGACTTGTACATCCGCATGCTCTGGCACAAAATGGAACAGATTTATGTCCCCCATAACGTCATCAGAGACCCTAACATCTGTCTTCGAGCCCAGCTCCTTTAGATATTCCCGAATTACTCACAGTGAGACAGAGTGTATCGGTCAAAGGTCTCGGCAGGATCTCCTCAGACGTGTATACAGTCACATCCTGTTCAAGTCCTATCGCTTGCTTGCTTTTTGTAACATCACACAAGCGATAAACATCCGATGACACAGGGTGCGACTATGCGGCTGAGGACCATCCGTGAAGAGGTTGCAGAAACCCATTTCAGCCGTTATGGCCCAGCTATATTCAGGGCCCCTGGCAAAAGCCAGAGTGGGGCTTTAAATAATGAAAAATTGCATCCCTCATAAGGAAAGAAGTCTGAAATTATCTCTTTCTCTAGCCAGTTGTCCATCCCTGTGCGCTTTCATAGACAATACATCTGCAGTGTCTTGCGTTTATATTCGTGGAGGTCGGCCTTTGAGTCATTTTCCAGAAACTTCACCGTCCATCACTGTTTTCTCCAGGGCACCGTAATGTTTAATTACGCCAAAATATCCCAGCTTTCAAAACAGGATGCTGTTAGGGAGCCAGTTCTCTTACATGTTCAGATAAATAGAAGTTTCACACTAGAAATGGCTTTACACACCACTCCCTCCTCTACCCCAACAGTGTTCAAAAATTCCAAGAATGTCCATGCTGCATCTCCTCATTTCACTTCTGACCATACTTGGTTTTTCTTGGTATAGAACCCTAATGTTCCAAGTTCAAATCTTTGTTTTGCGTTTTAGTTCAACAACAGAGTTTTGTACACCACCCATTCAGAAGCATTTCTGTCGTCTTCTTGTTCTGGATCTGCCATTGTTCTCTTCCCCAGTTCGCCTGGATCTTCTTCTTCTTCTTCGCATTGGGCAAACCGTTTGATCTGCTGCCTTTGTATTTAGTTTAGAATTAGTTCTTCTCTCTAATGACCAATGCCGGGTTCGATCCCAGCTGAGGGCCATGCCCCTTGCGTTGGTTTCGATAGTGGTATCAAGGAAGCCGACCGTCCAGGGAGCAATGGCAAACTACTGGACGTAAATTTGCCTAGAAAAACAACACAACAGCCAGGGGCTGTTGCGGTTGGTTCTGCAGTCCTGTAAAGGATACGCAACTAACCTCTAATGACCCCAGTTCTGATTTGGTCTCTTCTGGTCACTCATTCAGTCCTTCCCAGACAGCTCGTTTCCATTGTTACTTATTTACTCTTCTGCTTTACTGTAAGTGACCATTTCAAGACCTGTCTATATGACAAGCCTCTTTTTTATCTCTGACATAATTTTCATCGTTTTACCACACTATCATGCAGTAATATTTCCGTATATCTAAGGTTGAGCTAACATATCTGATCTGGCTGTTTCTCTATGAGATGTGCCATTTGGAGGGGAAACCCGTTGAGAGCAGAACTAGAAAGTATTCAGGGATACTCACCAATGAACGAATGCTCTCTTAGCATACAACAGGTCAAACTTGTGGTCCAGTCGTGCCCAGGCTTCCGCGATAGCTGTTGTGTTGGCCATCATACACACTGACCTCTGCACTTTAGCCAGATCACCACCGGGGACAACAGTTGGCGGCTGATAGTTGATGCCCACCTTGAACCCCGTCGGGCACCAGTCCACGAACTGAATGGTCCTCTTGGTCTTGATTGTGGCGATGGCAGCATTGACATCCTTGGGCACCACGTCGCCACGATACAGCAGACAACATGCCATGTATTTGCCGTGCCGGGGGTCACATTTGACCATCTGGTTCGCCGGCTCGAAACAAGCGTAGGTGATTTCGGCTACTGTTATCTGTTCGTGATACGCTTTCTCTGCCGATATGACCGGCGCTAACACAATCAGCGGGAAATGAATGCGAGGATAGGGTACCAGATTGGTTTGAAATTCGGTAAGGTCAACGTTTACCGCGCCATCGAACCTGAGGGAAGCGGTCAAAGAGGAGACGGTCTGGCCAATGAGACGGTTGAGGTTGGTGTATGTTGGACGCTCGATGTCCAGGTTCCGCCGACAAATATCGTACAGTGCCTCGTTGTCTACGAGGAAGGCGCAGTCCGCGTGCTCCAGTGTTGTGTGTGTTACAAGGATCGAGTTATAAGGCTCCACCACAGCTGTGCTAATTTGTGGGCATGGATAGACGGAAACTTCTAATTTGGATTTCTTGCCGTAGTCAACTGAAAGACGCTCCATTAAGAGAGAAGTGAAGCCTGACCCGGTGCCGCCTCCAAAACTGTGATAGGTCATGAAGCCCTGTAGACCAGAACACTGGTCAGCCAGTTTCCGGATCCTGTCCAGTACCAGGTCCACGATTTCTTTGCCGACAGTGTAATGACCTCGGGCGTAGTTGTTGGCCGCATCTTCCTTCCCTGGGGTAAAAATTATCAGCCTTTATCAGTATGTCCGTCTCTGTAATGTATTTATGTATTTACTTATTTAGTTAGTGAGCCAACGTAGTGAAGCGGGTAGACGCTTCCCTGAGGATCGAAAGGTCGTGGATTCAGGTCCTGGCGGTACCTGACTTTTTGTGTGTGTTTTTTTTTCAAATTGTCGGCTCTGTGGCTAAGTTGAAGCGAACGCTTCGCAAAGCCGGGATGCCGGGTTCAAACCCAGCTAAGGGCCACGCGCCTTGCGTTGGTTTTGACAGTGTGATCAAGAAAGCCGACCGTCCAGCAAGTAATGGCAAACTACTGGACGTAAATTTCCCCATAAAAACCACACAACGGCCAGGGGCTGTTGGGGTTGGTTCTGCAACGTCCTGTAAAGGATACGCAACTAACCTTTTTTCAAATGACCTGGCTGGCAGGGTGACCTTTGGGTATATGAGAGTTGCGAAGGTCTTATATTAACAATTTCGACATTCTTTTTCTTCCTCTTTTTACTCTCTGATTTACTCCGACAGACAAGTCGGTGTGATAAAATGAACTGTTTTCAGGAGTTCCCTTCTAGTTCCATGCAACTTTGAGTATGGATTTACTTACTGAGCCAGTATTTCCTTCTTAATGGACTGTACCAGGGACATTCTTGCATTATGTATTCTGCAGTTTGCCCAGACAGCCCACGTGGCAAAATGTAAACCACTTATACGTGTATCTATCTTCTTTTACCCCACCAGGACATCACACAAGCGATAAACACCCGATGACAGAAAGTGCCACCATGTGGATGAGGATCACCCGTGGAGAGGTCCCAGAAACCTCGTTCAGCCATTAGACCTTATTTATGGCCGGGCTATATTGCGGTCCCTGGCAAGAGCCAGAGTAGGGCTTCACCACTTATACGAAGTCTGCGCATATACTTGTAAAGTTTGTTATGCCCCGTCCTGAGGTGATGTCCTGTCCCTGTCGGTCAAGTAAGTGGTTTAACCTAAATGACATCCCAATGGAATTGAATAACATGCCAAGGGAATTAAAAAACATGCCAAGGAAATTAAATAACATGCCAAGGGAATTAACTGGCATGCAAATGAAATTAAATGGCATGCAGCGAGAATTATTTAATTATATGCAGAGCCGCAAACGTGTTTGTCTGTGTGTTTCCCCCATCCTGGCTGCTAATGAAAGGTTTGAGCACCCATAGGACTAAAATAATATCATCCTGAATCGCAGTGCAACAGGGCAAATCCTGTCAGTCTACCTGATCAATTCACCAGAAGTTATATATGGGCATCTGTAGTGGCTTCTCTGAGTGGTGTGCTCAGCAGTCCGATAACGATAAGCTAGGTTTTTTCAGGACGTAATTTTTTGTTATTTGAAGCCCCACTCTGACTTTTGTCAGGGGCCGCAATATAGACAGGCCATCAAAATGGCCAATTGTCTGAACGCGGTTTCTGGGACGTCTCCACTGTGATCCTCATCCGCATGGTGGAACTTTGCGTCATCGGGTGTTTATTGCTTGTCTGATGTCCTGGTGGGGTAGAAAGGCAGTCAAGCTCGGGGAGAAATGAGCTCAGAACAGTGAATCAAGAGGTGAGGAAAGGAACCAATAACCTAGGTGCCTGTGGGGATTCCGGGGCCCCATTATGGAGGAAAATAAGAACATATCGTAGAAGTCGAGTAAATGGGGATGTTTCCATGGAAAGCGAAGTGCGTCTACCCGAGAGGTGAGGAACCAACATTCTGCATACAAGTAAGTCATAGCACGACACGGTTCTGTATAGCACTACGGTTAGATTACACAGGGCGTGGTAGTTAACACTGTCTTTAGATTAGAATACAATGGACACGGTATTTATAGCACTATGCTATAACCTAAGTGACTCAGTAGATGTGTTTTTATCGCTAGAGTGCAACTGATATAGCATACAGCAATACAGCTTTAGTGCAATGCTGACCGCATTACCCGCCTAGTGTCGATTGGTCTGTAAAAATACGGGTGCTTTTCCCAGAAGCCCGATGCGCCTTAAGGTGCGGACACTGGAAAGGGATCTTTACTTTACTTACTGTCCACATGGTGAAAAGCATTGTCGACGTTTAGCAAGGTGCAGGTCCAGCCGTGGGATATTTAGAAGACGGAAGGGGAAGGGAAGAGACAGTTTTCACTCGCGCGTATAAATAAAGGGGTATGAGAGTCGCAGGTGGAAGAGATTATGTCCTCATCTCGTAACATTCCCGAAGTAAGCTATGGACACATTGCAACGAACCTCCCGCGTGGAGAAGGCACGTTGTTTACAGCCCTGTCGCTAGAATTCAACTGACAAATATAAAACACTATATTACAAATGGCGTCACTTTTGACTCATTAGCTTTGCGCTATCAGCGCCATAATTGTGCAGCTTAGAAGAAGATAAAAACAAAATAACAACATGTGAGGTCAGCTGTGTTGGAGATCATCATCTTTATCATGTGCCCTGCCAACTGGCGTACGCGCTCATGCCTTTCCACAGATCACGATCCCTGGTTGCCTGGAATAGTTCTCTTGATGATATCTCTCCATGCCATCATTTCAGCCCATCCAGCATCATCTCTCTTGGTCTGCCTCTACCCCTTTTCCCACTGATCTTTCCAGTTGTCACGATATTCTCTAATGTCTCACTTCTAATTATGTGACCAAAGAAAAGTGTTTGTCTTTTTCTTATTGTTATATGTAGAGTGTAAGATTGGTATTAATACAGAATTAAAAACAGTAGTAAGCGAGTGATTGATTTAATAGAACATCAAAGAACCAAATGGGTTGGTCATCTGGGAAATAATGAAACACAATCAGCCAGCATCTAGAGTCTATTATATAAGAACAGCAGGCTACACGGCAAGAGGCCGACCAAGAAAGGTATGGATCGATGGAGTAAATGAGAAAACTGCAGAAACGTAGTCTGACATTATTACCCCTTTTTCTTCGCATTCACCAGCTCTAAACTCCGGCGCAAAGTTCTGATTGTTCGTCTACTTCTTGACTTTAGTCCTGTTCCAGAACGTGAGTGTAGCGTGCGCATCCATTTTACAGGTCTGACTCATCTGTATTTAGACTGTTGGTTCCTAGCGTCTCAGCAAGATGTACTACGACTTCGAAGGAAGCTCCTAATTAGTAGACTCTTACGACATGCTTTAGGGTAGGCAGTGGGTCTGTTCTTATGTTTCCCATAATGGGCCCCGTAATTCACACGGGAAAAACTTTAGCACAAGCTACGCCACTAGCAAACGACAGGAAACTATACAACTCCTCTACGACGCTTTGCGGCATACGAAGTTGAACAAACGACAAGAGAAAACAGAATTTCAAAAACAAGTATCGAGCTTTTCCTAACCTGAAATCAGCTGCTCCGGGTGGAACAGTTGTCTATAAGTTCCCGTCCTCACTTCATCTACGACTGTGGGTTCCAGATCTACGAATACTGCCCTAGGGACGTGTTTCCCGGCTCCAGTCTCACTGAAGAACGTGATGAAAGAATCATCACCTCCACCAATTGTTTTATCAGACGGCATCTGTCCATCTGGTTGAATTCCGTGCTCCAAACAGAAGAGTTCCCAGCAGGCGTTTCCAATCTGCGTCCCGCACTGTCCTAGGTGGATGTTGATGACTTCTCTCATCCTGGACTTGTTGTCTCGACAGTGTTAGGCCGGGGATGGACAGAATAAAATCACGCCGCTGTCACTCTAATGTTTCCTCTCTCACTCAGTGCAGTCCTCAATGTCTCATAGTAGCCAAACTTTGGCTGGGAAGTGTGGGCACTGGGTGAGAAGGTGTGGGAGGAGGACTGTGATAACCACCTTAGATGCAGACGACCGTTTGGAGAAGTTCTTGGGGGATCTGGGGTCGTCAAGGAACCTGCGCTTACGTCATATCATGGTGTACTTTGACATCGATAAATTGCGAAATTAAAAACTGACTTGAAATAAAATCGGAACAAAATTAGTGATTCATTGTTCACTGAGATCATCTTTATCATCACATCGGAAACGATCATAAGTTCTCAGATCTCCTCCTGAGTATGTCTCCAAGTTTTTAGACTAAAACTCCCTTTCTATTCTGGTTGATGTAACGACCGGTGGCTCTCCCATGGTTTTCCTGACTCGCAGCGCAACTTGATACACCCAGGGTATGCAGTCTATTCAGTGAAAATTAATTTTCCACAAAACTGAAAGCCGCACAGCGTTTAGCCTCTTGTATGACTGTAGTAACACTGCCGTCATCATCATCATCATCATCTTCCACATCTGTCATCAAATGTCATGAAGAGGAATAGTTGCTGGTTAAGAGCTCGACGAGTAGCAGTGACCACTATTATTTCGTGTAAATATACAATGTCTTTATTTCCTCCGTTTTTTTTTTTTTTTTGTAGCGCGTGATGGTAAATGCTGCTTTATGCTAAGATGCCCCAACAATTTGTTGCTTTGCTTCTCAGTGTATCTGATCCCCCGTGTGGGTTCCGGGGCCCCATCGTGGGGAAAACAAGAATAGACCCTCTGCCTACCCAAAAGCATGTCGTAATAGTCGACTAATTGGGAAGCTTCCTTTGAAGTCGAAGTGCATCTGCCTGAGAGGCAAGGAACCAACAGTCTGCATTCAAGTGAATCAGATCTGTAAAACTGATGCACACGCAACACTCAGGTTCTGGAGCAGGACTGCAGTTCAGAAGTGGACGAACAACCAGAACTTTCCACCAGAGTGTACAGCTGATGAACGCAAAGAAGAAGAAGAAGAAGTCACCGTCAGTTCAAATCTAATGTCAATCAATCTATTAGGCGTTGTTAGGTTATCATGATCTCTAGTTGCTAAGAATCTCGAATACTTTCTCTCTCTCTCTCTCTCTCTCTCTCTCTCTCTCTCTCTCTCTCTCTCTCTCCTCTCTCTCTCCCTCTTTCTCTCCCCCCCCCCGCTCTCTCTCTCTCTCCCTCTCTCTCTCTCTCCCCCCCCCCTCTCTCTCTCCTTTTCTGGCTGTAAACTCTCTCAGTTCACCCATCACTCGAGGTTATCCTACCATTAGTACACTGGCTCTCAACCTTCCTAACGCCGCGACCCTTTAATACAGTTTTCTCATGTTTTTGCGACCCACAATTATTTCCCTTTATATCTTAAATTAATTTGCGCTTTCCCATGGTCTTGGGCGACCACTGCGAAAGGGTCGTTCGACCCAAAGAAAAAGGCGCCCCCCGCAGGTTTAGAACCGCTGCACTAGTATTACTTTCCAACTCTTGCTTGTCTGCCTCCAACCTTTTCCTTCATTATGATTTTTATAAGACAGTTATATCGTTTAATGTGACATACTTAACTATCCGAGACAGAAAGGATATCATCAGCTGGACTGTAGGAACAACACCGTGCAGCAAATTCACAGTTGAAACAAAACATCAAATGGTTTGGTCATTGAGGAGGCAGCCAGAACAACCACCAACGCAGACGCTAGACATGAAACTATCTGAAGTGAAAGCTAGAGGCAGCCCTAGGAGATATATATACTGATGATATTAAAGAGTTTCTACATCAACACAGAGTGACAATGGCCAATTCTGCCCAACAGGCAATGGATCGCAAACTTCTCCTCCTCACAAAGCTTAACGACAGACGTGGAAATTGATGATGATGATGATGATGATGATGATGATGATGATGATGATGATGAATGTGACAAAAATATTTCAGTAGTCTGTTCTAATTCTTTCAAAATGAAATAGGACATACTGCTTGAGACTCATAAAGAGCCATCTCAATTTCTCAGGTAAGAGATGCGGTTTATGTGTACCTGACATTCCACGTCTTGAGCAAATACAGATGCTATGCCTCTCTTATCAAATGTTAACACGTAGATGCCGTTACACACTAGTTGCCACCATGTAGATGCCATCACACACTAGTTTCCAACATGTAGATGCCGTCACACACTAGTTTCCAACATGTAGATGCCGTCACACACTAGTTTCCAACATGTAGATGCCGTCACACACTAGTTTCCAACATGTAGATGCCGTCACACACTAGTTTCCAACATGTAGATGCCGTCACACGCTAGTTTCCAACATGTAGATGCCGTCACACTCTAGTTTCCAACATGTAGATGCCGTCACACGCTAGTTTCCAACATGTAGATGCCGTCACACACTAGTTTCCAACATGTAGATGCCGTCACACGCTAGTTTCCAACATGTAGATGCCGTCACACGCTAGTTTCCAACATGTAGATGCCGTCACACACTAGTTTCCAACATGTAGATGCCGTCACACGCTAGTTTCCAACATGTAGATGCCGTCACACGCTAGTTTCCAACATGTAGATGCCGTCACACACTAGTTTCCAACATGTAGATGCCGTCACACGCTAGTTTCCAACATGTAGATGCCGTCACACGCTAGTTTCCAACATGTAGATGCCGTCACACACTAGTTTCCAACATGTAGATGCCGTCACACGCTAGTTTCCAACATGTAGATGATGTCACACACTAGTTTCCAACATGTAGATGCCGTCACACGCTAGTTTCCAGCATGTAGATGATGTCACACGCTAGTTTCCAACATGTAGATGATGTCACACACTAGTTTCCAACATGTAGATGATGTCACACACTAGTTTCCAACATGTAGATGCCGTCACACGCTAGTTTCCAACATGTAGATGATGTCACACACTAGTTTCCAACATGTAGATGATGTCACACACTAGTTTCCAACATGTAGATGATGTCACACACTAGTTTCCAACATGTAGATGCCGTCACACGCTAGTTTCCAACATGTAGATGATGTCACACACTAGTTTCCAACATGTAGATGCCGTCACACGCTAGTTTCCAACATGTAGATGATGTCACACACTAGTTTCCAACATGTAGATGATGTCACACACTAGTTTCCAACATGTAGATGATGTCACACACTAGTTTCCAACATGTAGATGATGTCACACACTAGTTTCCAACATGTAGATGATGTCACACACTAGTTTCCAACATGTAGATGATGTCACACACTAGTTTCCAACATGTAGATGATGTCACACACTAGTTTCCAACATGTAGATGCCGTCACACACTAGTTTCCAACATGTAGATGCCGTCACACGCTAGTTTCCAACATGTAGATGCCGTCACACGCTAGTTTCCAACATGTAGATGCCGTCACACACTAGTTTCCAACATGTAGATGCCGTCACACACTAGTTTCCAACATGTAGATGCCGTCACACGCTAGTTTCCAACATGTAGATGCCGTCACACGCTAGTTTCCAACATGTAGATGCCGTCACACGCTAGTTTCCAACATGTAGATGCCGTCACACGCTAGTTTCCAACATGTAGATGCCGTCACACGCTAGTTTCCAACATGTAGATGCCGTCACACGCTAGTTTCCAACATGTAGATGATGTCACACACTAGTTTCCAACATGTAGATGATGTCACACACTAGTTTCCAACATGTAGATGCCGTCACACGC
>CAJHNH020007579.1:185165-225165 GCA_905116865.2 Candidula unifasciata
GTGTGGGTTTCAAAGCCCCATTGGTGAAGAAACAAGAACAGACCCACTGCCTTCCCAACAAGCATGTCGTAGGAGTCGACTAATTGGGGACACCCTTCGAAGTCGAAGTACATCTGCCTGGGAGGCAAGGAACCACACTTCTGCATATAAATAAGCTAGATGTGTGAAGCGGCTGTGCATGCAGCACTCAGGTACTGGACCAAGACTAAAGTCCGGAGGTGGACGAACACACAGAGCTTTCCACTGGAGTTTACAGCCAGTGAATGCGAAGGAGAAAAAAAAAGATATACATTCAATACTATTAATTAAATTAGAACTTTTCTGGAGAATTTTAAACAAACCATTAAAATATTCAAAACAATGTTTTCCCGTAATGAATTAAAATAATATGGACACAAACAATACATTGCTCAATTTATTGCCAGGCATATTTCACTGTATCTCATCAGGTGCGTTACTACAGAGTTACATCAACATAAAATAAAGCACAAAACTGAATAAATCCAACTGAAATACGACTAGTTTCTTTTGACACATCGTGTGTGTTTTGGCCGCCGGAGGCTCAGACTAGTCACGTGACCACGTGATTCCCATCTTTAGTATCTCTCTTAGTGTGCGGCAACTGATAACACCAATTCTGTGTAGGTTTACTATTCTTCTTTGACTACCTGTACAGTGTTCATGTCTCGTGACACCTCTTTTGATTGTCATGAAGTTTTTGCAGTCTTGTGAAGATCGTTTATTCACTATTATCTCCGGAATCGTCTACATGTGTTGTCTTCTTGAGATCACTGAACACATCAGCCCGGTCCATTGTCTTTCCTTGGTCATCATCATCATAAACCACTTCTGCCGTTAAGCGTTGTTGGGAGGAATAATTTGCGATCCAGTGCTCGTTGGCTGCCACTGGCTATTGTCATGCCGTGAAGGCGTAGAGTGTCTTTAATCTACAAATGCAGGAATGTCGGAAAAGTTCTACAAAAGATCTGGAGTGAGACAGGGGTGCGTTCTGTCACCACTACTGTTTATCACATACGTCAACCAAATTTACAAATCAGCTAAGAACAGCAAGGGAGGACAGCTTCGGAGAATTACTAAATGAATCGCTTTTCGCCAGTGACTTGACAATCATAGCTCCAGCAGCAGTACAGCTACAAGAACAAATTAACAGACTCGTCTGAGCATATCCATTACGATACACACGTATTAAAAACATAAGGCAGCCGTTAGAAGTGCTAACACACACAGTCCGACATTAGAAATGCATTTTATCATCGACGGAATCATTAATTACAAACAGATCAGCAGTTGCACAAGCGATCAAATTAAATCACATATGGCACCACCAATTCTGTGGCATTAGGCCACACGCCATTTTCTGAATCTACAGTTCACAATACCACGTTGGTCATAGTTGAACAACATTCCTAATGAAAGCTGCAGATGACAGTCGCGTCATGCACTCAACTCAGTTGAGTGTTGGGCGACAACACTATATCCTTTCAGTCTACAAATGGAAGAAAATGCAAAGGTCACAGACTCCAACCATTCTTCTTGTTCGCTTTCACCAGCTGCTAACTCTGGTAGAAAGTTCTGGTTGTTCGTCCACTACTAGACTGCAGTCCTGCTCCAGAACCTGAGATTTTCGTGTACATCCGTTTTACAGATCTGACTCATTTATTTCCAGGCTGCTGGTTCCATGCCTCTGAGGCAGATGCACTCCGACTTCGAAGAAAGCTCCTACTATGTCGACTCTTACGACATGCTTTTGGTTAGGCAGTAGGTCTATTCTTGTTTTCCCTATTCCCTATAATAGGTCCCAAGAACCCAAACAAGAAACTTCACCCATTGTTTTCAAACCCATACTGTCTCTATCTTCATTTTGGCAGTTCATGTTCAGGGAATAAGTGAGAAAGCATGCGTGGGGTAAAAATCTGTGTCTCTAAGCAGACCATTGCTTCTGTTCAAACCATCACCACGATAGTAGTAGTAGTAGTAGATTGTTACCCCACTAGGACATCACACAAGCTATAAACACCCGATGACACAAAGTGCCACCATATGGATCAGGATCACCGTGGAGAGGTCCCAGAAACCGCGTTCAGCCATTAGACCATATTTATAGACTGGTTATATTGCGGCCCCTGGCCAGAACCGGGGAAGGGCTTCAAATAACGAAAAATTGCATCTCAAAAGGAGATGACTTGAATTGACCACCATAGTCGGATTACTTGTAAACTAAATGACCTTTGTTCCAGAATATGGGTGTTGAATGCACATCCGTATTACAGATCTGGCTTATTTATGGCAGACTATTGGTTGGTTCCTTGCCTCTCAGGTAGATACACTCTGACTTTGAAGGATGCCTCCAACTAGACTACTCTTATGAGACTGTTGGTGGGGTAGTTAGTTTATTCTTGTTTTTCCAACAAGGGGGCTCCGGAACTCAACACGATACTCCACCTGGTTCCGGTTTGTCAAAGATCGCTGGATTCATTATCTCCCATCTTTTTTGTAAAAAGTAATTTCCTGAGTTGTTTCCCTTTGCTCAGACAAAATTCTTGATAAGGCAGCTTGTTCTGGGCACCGTTGGGGTGGGGGGTGGGGGGGGAGGGGGTGGGGTCGGAAAACCCACTGTTACCCCCCTTTCCCCTTCCCCCCAACAAGCATTTCATAAAATTGAACTAGTCGGGGCGTTTTCTTCCACGTCGATGTATTTCTGCCTGTGAGGCTAGGGACCAACAGTCTGCATGTACATGAATCAGATCTGTCAGTTGTTCGCGCAGAACTCAAGTTCTGAAACAAGACCAAAGTTTACAAGTGGACGAACAACAAATTTTCGCTAGAGTGAACAGCCGGTGAAGGTAATAAAGATAGCTCATTTTACCAAAACATGCAGGTTCCGGCTTAGAGACGTCTTAACGTTATTATGGGCCCCTGAACAAACTAATGTAATGCGGCCTCTACGACAACCCCTCACAGGATTGAAATGAAAATTGTCTACAGTATTATACATATACAGAGACTAGCATGGGTCCCTACATGACCAGTGGGGCCCAGTTAAGCCCCCCCCCCCCCCCCGCCCCCTCCCTTTCCCTTTTTCTCCCACCGTCATTTCACTTAGGTTTTGTCGGCTTATGTCTACACACGATGTTACGTTACATGTAAACATAGGCAGACTTCTAATCAGGTTGCAAGGGGTACTTTTATCATGTCACCTTTTAGATGGCTTCTGGAGAAGGGGACGGCGCACATGTGGGAATGTCTCGAGTGCAGTAATGTCAATTCAAGTTCCTCTTCCTCGCGTTCACCGGCTGTAAACTCAAGTGGAAAGTTCTAACTGCTTCTCCAACTCCGAATTTCGGTCTTTTTCTAGAATCTCAGTATTGAGTGTACATCCGTTTTACAGATCTGGCTTATTGGTATGCACTCTTGGTTCCTTGCCTCTCGGGCAGATGCACTCCGACTTCGAAGAAATAGGAATTCTTGATTGACTGGTTCATTCATTCATGTTCACTTAATAAACTATCAATAATATAATGTCTCTGTGTGTTTGTGTCTGTGTGTGTATGAGGGAGAGAGAGAGAGAGAGAGAGAGAGAGAGAGAGAGAGAGAGAGAGAGAGAGAGAGGGAGAGAGATAGAGAGAGAGAGGGAGAGAGAGAAAGCGTATGGGCAGGCATTTTAGCGTATGTTTGTATAGATTATATTTGTGTATAGGATTTCTTCCTTTTCTTTTCGCTGCTAAAGATTTCGGTTGAAACTGTTATTTGTAACTGTGCGCACCTTCTTTATCCTTTCATAGAACTTCCCAGCCCTGTGCCGTGCTCCACTAGTTCCCGAGACTTTCCTATGTCAAGCCGGAAATGCGCAGGACGATAGACTGGTCGGTTCTGCACCTCTTGGTGGTAAATTGATGTATGAGCTAGTTAGGGCACTATGCGAGCGAGTGAACAGTGCCAATGCACAGATAGATCATTACTGTCTGAGGACAATGGCGCTGCGAATAGTTGTCAGGGGATATGGCTGACGCTCGACACTTACGGAGAGGGCGAGACAAGTTCCAGCCGACACATCTTTTGATTAAGAAGATGACAGGTTTCAGCCAGTGAGACAAATTCTGATGTCACAAAATGACAAATTTCAGCACAAGGAGGCACATCTTTTGATGTTACAAAATGACAAGTTTTAGCCGATGCGACATCTTTTGATGTCACAAAATGACAACTTTGATTTACAAATTGACAAGTTTCAGCCAATGCGACATCTTTTGATGTCACTAAATGACATCTTTGATTTACAAATTGACAAGTTTCAACCAGTGCAACATCTTTTAATGTCACAAAATGACAACTTTGATTCACACAAGGACAAGCTTCAGCCAGTGCGACATCTTGTGATGTCCCAAAATGTCAACTTTGATTCACAAAATGACAAGCTTCAGCCAGTGCGATATCAGTAGATCATAGAATGCAAGTTAAAAGCGATGAGGCACATCTTCCTTCAATCTTGGTAGATACAAATTATTCACCATACCCGGTTTCATGATTGGGCAGATATCTTTAGCCGTTTTCCTTACAGCAGGTCATGGCTCATCAGTGGGCTGCAGCCCACAGGTTGAAGAACACTAGGTTAAAGGCTATTCTCATGATCTTCAGATATTAGCACGAGAGTCGCACTATGGAAGAGATGAAGGCCTTCACCAAGAATTTTCACAAAGACAGTAGTGGGTGCACAGTAGCCAGCCTTCGTTGTGGGGACGCATTATAGTCCATGCCGTGTGGTGTTGGTAGTCATGTCTATCCACAACCTTCTGTCACGTGTACTTTCGTTCAACTCTGACCCAGATGATCTTCCATAGTCCATGTCGAGTGGCGTTGGTAGTCATGTTTATCCACAACCTTCTGTCCCGTGTACTTTCAATCAACTCTGACCCAGATGATCTTCCATAGTCCATGCCGTGTGGCGTTGGTAGTCATGTCTATCCACCGCCTTCTGTCACGTGTACTTTTAATCAACTCTGACCCAGATGATCTTCCATAGTCCATGCCGAGTGGCGTTGGTAGTCATGTCATCCACAACCTTCTGACACGTGTACTTTCAATTAACTCTAACACAGATGATCCTCCATGCCATGATGTTAAACTGTCCCTCTGCCTCTCCTCCCGTCTAGATTTCCTGCTGTCACGATGTACTTCAGTCTGTGGAGACGGCAAGTAGTGATTGTGGGTCATACAACGGATCAACATCATGGCACAAGTGTAGTAACCCATAAGTGCTCCTTTCTACTTCTATCTCAAACCTGAGTCTGAAGAATCTCAGCGCAGTGCACAAACTCCGTAGCATCGGCAAGGATCCTCAAATACTTTGGGTAGATTTTTAACTCAAAACTTTTGCTCGGGCAGTACCGTTAGGTTACTCTTTTTGATTTCCAACTGTCAAAGTATTTTTTGTCATGCGCATCAATACACAAGGGCGTCCGATCTTACTACCCAGAGACCAGGGGAAATTACTAGAAGTCGACGTGAAAAATCCCAGCCTTCCCCGGGGCCTGAACCCGGGACCTCCAGCACTCGAAGCGGACGCCATGCCTCGAGACCACTCAGCCCTTACACCCCCCCCCCCCCCCCCACCCCGGCATAGAATAAATCAAGTGAAAACATGCTTTGCCTCCATCTATTTCCTTGTTCATCTCTGTTCTTCTTCTTCTTTCGTTTGACCTATTACTTATGCAGTTAAACGAGGCATAGAGGCGTTCTATGTCGTTTCCTGTCTTTTGCCAATTACCTGGCTCGAGCTAATGTCATTTTACGTTTCTATAATGTCTCTTTTACCTCCTCTATCCATCTCTTTCAATAGTAAATCTTAAGAAATATAGTTGCCCGGCCCGCTAGCATAGTTGGCTAAACCTGACTTAGCGACGACCGGGTGACGAACTCCTTGTGGTCCGGGTTCGCGACCAGGGGGTAGGCACACACAAAAAAAACATTTCTCCCAGATTTACTATATCTATCGTGGAATCAATTGACTGACTGCCTTTCTACTCCACCAGGACATCACACAAGCGATAAACACCCGATGACACAAAGTGCCACCATGCGGATGAGGATCGCCGTGGAGAGGTCCCAGAAACCGCGTTCAGACATTTGGCCATATTTATGGCCTGCCTATATTGCGGCCCCCGGCAAAAGCCAGGGTGGAGCTTCAAATAAAAAATGTCATCCTGAAAAGGACGATAGAGAATATGTAATGATCGTGGAATCAAGGCCGAAGAGTTGCGATATCCATAGTACCGAGCCACGGGTTAAGAACTCGTGATTTCTGAATATTAAAAAAAAAAAACTATAGTTAGTTCATATGTTTGTTCGGCCTGTTGTCTTTTGTGTTGAGACATTACAGAATTCATTTATTCGTTGTCAAAGAAGATATTAAAATATCAGAAACGATTTTATTACACAAAATTTCGTTGCAACTTCAGTAGGTTTAGCTTGGTAAAATTAAAACAAATGAGAAACCTTTGGTTCCACCAGAGACCCAGGCAGGGAGGAGCTGATTATGATTAGATCAATGTGGCTGTGCAAACTGCGACACCTGCATGCCAATCGTGTTTGCCAAGCGTGGCGCTAGAGCTGGACCATGTGTGAGAGACTGGGCTGATGTCGGCTGTTGTCGTCAGGCAGTGCAGGTGTGTTATCGCTTAATGAAGTAGATAGGGTGGCTCAGGCAAGCCTAGTCTCGTTAAGCAGATCTGGACGTTTCCGTGGACTGCATACAATAGGGCTATGGGTCGCAGTCCCTGGTGCCCGCATGGGCTCAGGTCTGGCCGGAAAACTAGTGACTGTCATTTCAGGCATTAACGCGTACACATACTAAAGAACCCTTTTAGGTGTATTAGAAATGTAGTGTCGGCTCTGTGGCTAAGTTGATACAAACGCTTCGTAATGCCGGGGTGCTGGGTTCGATCCCAGCTGCGGGCCATGCGCCTTACGTTGGTTTCGACAGTGGTATCAGGGGGCCTACCGTCCAGAGGCAATGGCAAACTACTGGACGTAAATTTGCCTAGAGAAACCACACAACAGTCAGGGGCTGCTGGGGGTTGGTTCTGCAACGTCCTGTAAAGGATACGCAACTAACCTTAGACATAAAGTCCTATACCTGGGTTTTTTTAATAGATCAAACGGAACTTGGCGGGTGGTGTGTTCAGCATCACACCGGCCTCCTTTACTTTCCATGACTTTACATTGTACTCATTTTAATTCCTATAATGACTTTATATCGTTCCCTCATTTTAAGGTTGGTTCTACCTGGGAGCCAACGTAATTTATCCAAAAAAAAGGAGCCAAAGCCGTTTGGATTTGAACCCACAACCTTCGGATTAGGCAAACGTTTAGCCGCCACACCACGATGGCTCTCTGGAGATATCTACCGTTAAACTAATATTATTCTTTTTATACTTCAGTCAACACCTGAAAGATGATTTTATACAAATCACGCTACAAAGAAAGGGGCTAGGCAAAAAACAGAGCAATATATTGCTCGTATCAAAGCTGTCCTAATAACATTATGGGCCCCCGGGCAAACCAATGCGCTGGGGCCCCTAAGGCAGCCACTCACATGAATTAAATGTAAATGCTTGATAATATGCATAAAACATCCTTCAAACTAGGGAGTGCATCAGCCCGAGCGGCAAGAAACAACCAACTACATACAAATAAGCCAATCAAACAGAGGTACGCTCAAAAAACAAGCCCTGGCACAAAGCCAAAGTCCAAATGGACGAACAACCAGGACTTTCCGCTGGAGCTAACAGCCAGTGAATAAAAAAGAAGAAAAAAAAACATATATTTATTTAACTATCACTTCAACAAAACTGGTGATTTAAAAAAATGAGAGGATAAATTGTGGAAGGGATGGGGAGAGGTAAAATGTAGGTTTTATATTACATAGAAATAATCTACAAATATATATTTTTTGTTTATGGCAAGTTATTTTACATACACAGATTATCATCGGACCCCTATGTTTGTCGACCCATGTGTCAAGATAACACTGCCTCGCGTGCTTGTTATATAAATTCACAGAGGCGGAAATAGTTTTAAAAATAACAACAGATTTGTACATTTCTAGAAATTCGTCATTTTGTCTATTAGTCAACACAGCGCTACCTCCCTGGGAATAGCCAGTTTGGCTCGCAGATTGCGTTATGTTCTCACATTTGCCATGATTTCCCACGGGCAATCTGGCATAATCAAAGTGCGGGGATGCCAGATTGGAAACAGTCCGCCAAATCAGGCTTTCTACTTCAGGGAATGTTGCCATCGCTTTAATTATCAGTTTGGCATTAGCGTTTATTTCATAGTTCTCCATCTGATGAGAATGTTTTGTGTATGTTGATGGTGAGTGTGTGTATGCGTGTATGCGCGCGTGTGTGTGTCCACGCCCTTGTGTTGTATGAGTGTGTTTGTCAATAATGTATCTAGATAGATAGACGGATATATAGATAGATAGAATGAACGAATGAAATTTATTTCCAAAGGTTTACAAACTGGGCAGGCATAAGTTTCTTACATTCGGTTCTTCCATGCATTTATCTTTCATACGGCAGTTACATTTGAAATATTATTCATATTATGTTCATATGTTAAAATTCATAAATATATATTAAAAATACAAAGATAATAAATGCATGCTTTCAAATATGCACACATCGCAGACACACACATACACACCACCCTTACACACCCAGAGGTGCGCACATTGATGACACAAACACACAACATAAACAGGCATACACACAATAACAGATAGAACACATACACACAGACAAGAAATAAAAACAGTCGCAACATGTAAAGGAACGACACACACACAAACAACACACTCCGTTACGAGATACACAGTCATACATGCACAACACATACACAAAGACGCAAACACAATGCATGCACTTAGACTCGCCGACTCAACAAACACATATAGTTCACAAAAAAATACACATAGACACAAGACATATACAAAGAAACAACACTTTCACACGCAACACAACACTCACATACACAACATACAGGCACACGCAAGCTCTCAGACACAACAATCACAGGCACGCACACTCATAGACATATAACTTTCTCACAGGTAAGCACACTCATAGACATACCACGTTCTCACAGGTAAGCACACTCATATATATACCACGTTCTCACAGGTAAGCACACTCATAGACATACCACGTACTCACAGGTAAGCACACTCATAGACATACCACGTTCTCACAGGTAAGCACACTCATATATATACCACGTTCTCACAGGTAAGCACACTCATAGACATACCACGTACTCACAGGTAAGCACACTCATAGACATACCACGTACTCACAGGTAAGCACACTCATAGACATACCACGTACTCACAGGTAAGCACACTCATAGACATACCACGTACTCACATGTAAGTACACTCATAGACATACCACGTTCTCACAGGTAAGCACACTCATAGACATACCACGTACTCACATGTAAGTACACTCATAGACATACCACGTTCTCACAGGTAAGCACACTCATAGACATACCACGTTCTCACATGTAAGTACACTCATAGACATACCACGTACTCACATGTAAGTACACTCATAGACATACCACGTACTCACATGTAAGTACACTCATAGACATACCACGTTCTCACAGGTAAGCACACTCATATACATAGGACGTTCTCACAGGTAAGCACACTCATAGACATACCACGTACTCACAGATTAACACACTAAAAGATATACCACGTTCTCACAGGTAAGCACACTCATATACATAGGACGTTCTCACAGGTAAATACACTCATAGACATACCACGTACTCACAGGTAAACACGCACTAAAGGGCACAATACACACAAACAACAATACAGAGAAAGAAGGAAAGAGGGACGTTTAATCAGAATGCTACTAGCACCATTATTATCGGATGTCTTCACTGGCTGCTGAAGATAGGGACAGAGTGCTTATGCCCCAAGGGCTGTGGTGTCGGTTCTTGAATCAACTCAACTTAACTCAACTCAGTACACAGACCTAACTCTCTCAGATATACAACATGCGCACGCAAAGACACAGCACAATCAAACCCCACACTCACCCACACTTACGCCACACTCACCCACACTTACGCCACACTCACCCACACTTACGCCACACTCACCCACACTTACGCCACACTCACCCACACTTACGCCACACTCACCCACACTTACGCCACACTCACCCACACTAACGCCAGACAACACGTAACGCCCACAGACACATATTTCACATAGAAGCTCATAGACACAACACTTACAGACACAGCACTTACAGACACAGCACTCACAGACACAACAATCACAGACACAGCACTCACAGACACAACACTCACAGAAACAGCACTCACAGACACAACACTTATACAGACACAGCACTCATAGACAGACACACAACGCTTTCTTGCATTCATAGCATTCACACAGAATCAGCACTCACAGACACAACACTTATACAGACACAGCACTCATAGACAGACACACAACGCTCTCTTGCATTCATAGCATTCACACAGAATCAGCACTCACAGACACAACACTTATACAGACACAGCACAGACTCCCACAGACACAGCACATACCTTCACAGACACAACATACTTCGCACTGACACAAAACAGACACAATGCACTCACAGATACAAAAATGCATCAACGCACCATACACAGGAACACGCACACTTAAAGCACAACATATACACGCAAACATAAACACAACACACCACCCCTCCCCCCCCCCCCACAAACGCACACACACACACACAACACTCACAAATAAACAGCACTCACACAGACACAATACCCCCAGTCACAATATTTACATATATAACGCTACTACACATAACACAACTCGCAGGCATAGTATTCATAGACACATAACAGACACATAACATAGACACATACTCACAATCACAGAAACACAACAATTACAGACACTCCACGTACGTACGTGTAAAGCACACACTCACAGACTCACACAAACTAACAGACACAAGATGTACACACCACACGCACACATTAAACACGCACTCATAGACACAACCCACACACGGAAGCAACAATTTATAGACACCACCCTCACAAAGACAACACTCAAGGAGACACAACATTCACACACATAAACATATACACACACACACAACTCTAACCGACACAACACTCACAGAGACACAAAATACATAGACACAAATTTCTCACAGACACAACGCTTACACAGACAGAACATACATAGACACAAATTTCTCGCAAACACAACGCTTACACAGACAGAACACACACTCTCACAGACAGGAGACACACAGACACATCACTCATAGATACAGTTATTGGCACATTTTCGTCTTTCCAGACCATAGTGTTATTTTGAGCTATAAGGAGGCATTAGACTCACAACCCATGGCGATGGCGAGTTCGAATAGCTATACCTGCCCGCTTTAAGAAAAGTCTTCCACAATAATAGCACGGGATTTCAGTACCATTGTCGTCAACATTTGTGTTAAGTCTGTTTCTCCTCAGACGCTCAGCTCTCATCCTTTCTGCAAATCATTTCTTCCTTTATTCTCATTACTTTCCTGGTGTGCCCCTTCTACACAGCTCGGACCATGGCATGTTTGTTCCCACGAGTCCAGCTCAATACCTGTATAATTCCTGTTCTTTCCTACTTTAATTCACCATAAAGGATTTACTTAGGGACACTGCCATCCTCCATTATCCAGGTGTGACCAAACCACCTGAGCCTTTGGAAACTAAGCATTGAGAAGACTGTTGTAGTACCTGCTGTTTTCTATACCTCAGTGTTTGTGACCTTGTAGTGCCACTTAAAGCCAATAAATACACACAAACACGCGCGAGCGCACATACAGACACAACAGACAGGCATAACTCACGGAGACACAAATGCTAAACAAAGAGCATAAAAACTGACACACCATACACACATAGACAGACAAACAATCACTATAGGTAATGAATAATAATTTTTTGCAATCATGATGCCGCAAGTACCGAAGAAGTTGCCGTTAAATGAGAATAGACTCATTTCATTTTCTTCATTCAGTTCATTCCATAAATGGGTAGTAGAGTATGCGAAACTTGTTTTATATAGATTTATCATAGGTTTCAGAAGACGTACTAAACGTAGTCGCCTATTGTTCGTAATATGAGACTGACTCATTCGGAAAAGATAATTTTGAGCCATTTTTGACATAATTTTATAAACAAACTTAGCTTTGTTAAAAACAAAGCGCTTACTAAGTAGCAGGAGCCCCAAATGGTTATGTAACTAACTGTTTACAGTGAATTTTTTACAGTGAAACTAGACATAGAGCCCGCTTTTGAACAGAACCTAGTCGTTTAATATTCGATTTGGCGCCACTGTCCCAAACTGTGGAGCAATAATTAAGGTGGTGCTGAAGGAGGAGGGGTGAGAAAAAAGAAAAATAAGAAGAAGAAGAAGAAGAAGAAGAAGAAGAAGAAGAAGAAGAAGAAGAAGAAGAAGAAGAAGAAGAAGAAGAAGAAGAAGAAGAAGAAGAAGAAGAAGAAGAAGAAGAAGAAGAAGAAGAAGAAGAAAAAGAAGAAGAAGAAGAAGAAGAAGAAGAAGAAGAAGAAGAAGAAGAAGAAGAAGAAGAAGAAGAAGAAAAAGAAGAAGAAGAAAAAGAAGAAGAAGAAGAATAAGAAGTAAAAAAAAGAAGAAGAAGAAGAAGAACAAGAAGAAGAAAAAAACAAGAACAAGAAGAAGAAAAAAAAACAAGAAGAACAAGAACAATAAGAAGAACAAGAAGAAACAGACACAATAACTTAATATGAAAGAATCAAAGCAGATCATCCTCTGCAGCGACAGCCGTCAGGTAATCGGCCCCAGGTGTAGCTATCATAATGGGGACCAACATGATGGCGGCCAGTGCCCTTTCTCAAATCGTATTAACAAAAGTCCTATTTAGAATGATTAGGCCTCTTCTGTGGAAGCTCATCCTCTAACTCGCATCGATCCAGGCAGGATTACCTCAAGCCCATTACAGAGCGGAAGAAGGCATGGCGGGAACCCAGTTGCAGGTGTGCTGGGCCAATCAGAGACGCGGGAAGCGGGAACGAGGCAGCCGACCAGCCAATGGCGGAAGTCCCTGGCGGATGTGGGCACGTGATCACACGTGCCGGCATGTCTAAGAGCAATGATGGCTTCTATTTCTACCTCCTTCTCTGTCTCTCTCTCTCTCTCTCTCTCTCTCTCTGTCTCTCTCATCGACACACCCTGTCTATTTATCTACCTCAATGTACTGTCTGCATGCTGTTCTGTGTGTAATGTACTGTCTGTGTATGCACAATCCTTAAACACAGTTTGTGGCGCATAAACACAGTTTGTGGCGCATAAACACAGTGTGGCGCATAAACACAATGTATGGCGCAAAAACACAGTTTGTGGCGCATAAACACAGTTTGTGGAGCATAAACACAGTGTGGCACATAAACACAATGTATGGCGCAAAAACACAGGGTGTGGTGCATAAAGACAATGTGTGGCCCATAAACACAAATTGGGGCTCATAAAGACAATGCGCGGCGCATAAACAGAAGGCGTGGCGCATAAACACATGCGTGGCATATAAAGACAATGCGTGGCGCATAAACAGAAGGCGTGGCGCATAAACACATGCGTGGCGTATAAAGACAATGCGCGGCGCATAAACAGAAGGCGTGGCGCATAAACACATGCGTGGCGTATAAAGACAATGCGAGGCGCATAAACAGAAGGCGTGGCGCATAAACACATGCGTGGCGTATAAAGACAATGCGTGGCGCATAAACAGAAGGCGTGGCGCATAAACACATGCGTGGAGTATAAAGACAATGTGTGGCGCATAAACAAAAAGAGTGGTCCCCACATACAAACTCCGGTCTACAGACACATCATATGACTTCAAGTATCAACGTGGTCCAGGTTCACGCCCGGGGGTAGGCAGAAACGCTTGATTTTTCCCAGATTTACGGTATTTATCATGGAATCAAGGCCGAAGGGTTACCATATCCATAGTTAAAAACTCATGCTTTCTGGATATTAAAACAAAAATCAACAACAAACTGCATATCTGGAGGCGACCATTGGCTTTGGCGTCTCTAGCATCTGCCGGGTGTATTTACTACATACGCGTATATCTGCATTGTCCCGGGACTAATTATTTGATCACCAGTTTTTTTTTTTTTTTTTTTTAAATGGAACAGTCAGTGATATTTCATTTGATTTTCACTGGCATAGGGGCAGAGCATGTATGGGCTGACCTGATTGCAGAGAAGTTGAAACCTTAACTGAGAGTAAATATATAGGTGGTTCACAGTCACCCCGTGTGAGAACCACTGATAGCGCCCCATCTGTTCATTAGCACACGCGTCCTCGTGCAGGTTGTCACAAATGAACAAATGACACAAACAAGACGTCGATGTGCAGGCTGTAACAAACGAACGGAACGAGAGCGCCTCATTAGGACGAACTAATATTATCAAGGGTAGATAATCACTTAAGGAGCTTATGTTTCTCTGTTCAGAGGTTTACCAACGAGAAAATGGCGGTCTTTGTTGCCCTAGTTTAGTCATTTTTCATTAGTGGCCTGGGCAAACTCCGTAATCAGCTTCGATCTGCAGCCATTCGTCCGATGAGGCACAGGTGTTGCTCATTATCAGACGACAGGTAGCAGACGTCGTGTGGAATTAGAGATGATCACTGCGACACGAGAATCGATGAGCCTGGAAGTGATGTTTCGTCTGTAGTGTCTTCATCAGCACCATCTGCAATGTTCATTTGGTAGTTGTCGTGCAGGTATAATTCTATTATTCTGTAACTGTCTGTCTGTCTGTCTGTCTGTCTGTCTGTCTGTCTGTCTGTCTGTCTGTCTGATTGCCTGTCTGTCTGTCTGCAACACAGATGCTGTTTATTATGATATGTGAAAGGATATATTATCAGAAAAATGTATACAAAACTAAAGCCAGAAGAGCAGACGGCGTTTCATGCCCTATTCTTAACTCGTTGAACAAGGTTGTCGGTTTGTCTGTCTATCTATCTATCTATCTATCTATCTATCTATCTATCTATCTATCTATCTATCTATCTATCTATCTATCTATCTATCTATCTATCTATCTATCTATCTATCTATCTATCTATCTATCTATCTATCTATCTATCTATCTATCTATCTATCTATCTATCTATCCGTCCGTCCGTCCGTCCGTCCGTCCGTCCGTCCGTCCGTCCGTCCGTCCGTCCGTCCGTCCACCCGCCCGCCCGCCCGCCCGTCCGTCCGTCCGTCCGTCCGTCCGTCCGTCCGTCCGTCCGTCCGTCCGTCCGTCCGTCCGTCCGTCCGTCGGTCGGTCGGTCGGTCGGTCGGTCGGTCGGTCGGTCGGTCGGTCGGTCGGTCGGTCGGTCGGTCGGTCGGTCGGTCGGTCGGTCGGTCGGTCGGTCGGTCGGTCTGTCTGTCTGTCTGTCTGTCTGTCTGTCTGTCTGTCTGTCTGTCTGTCTGTCTGTCTGTCTGTCTGTCTGTCTGTCTGTCTGTCTGTCTGTCTGTCTGTCTGTCTGTCTGTCTGTCTGTCTGTCTGTCTGTCTGTCTGTGAATACTAACCCCATCAGTTTTTTTAGGAACCTTCATTGCTCACGTCTGTCATTAGCTCATTGATTGAGATTGATTTCTACTGAAGGTAAGACCTGTCCTCCGGCACTAACAGGCGAGGATTCACAGCTGCAGTCCCCACTAATCCCAATCTCCTGGGAGACGACGTAGGTTCAGCTAACTCATGTACATTGATCTCATCTGATCGTAGGCCTCCCACAATCCCAGCCCTGCATTTGAGGCACATCTTCCTCATACCTGAAGCACTGGGCCTGTCTTTGCGGAAGGCGTAAAGCCTCGTGATAGAAGACCCGCAAATGATGACGTTTTACACTGATTATTCCACAATGAACTCGGCAGGCGCGTGAGGCTGTGGCTAGTCTTGGGCACGTGCCGAGAGCTCTGGAACAAATATGTTGGAGTATTTCAGCTGTGTCGGAGACAAAGAGGCTGCAAACCTGGGGATCGGACATCAGCGCACGTGCAGCCTTATTAAAGACCCATGCCACGTGATCAGACGTGAGCCGTCTTGAATTATGTATGTGACACATGTCCACTGGATCACCCCCCCCCCCCCCCCAACCAGCCATGCTTTCCTTTCGTTTATAATTTCATTACAGTCTGGGTTGCGGAGCCCCATTGTGGAGGAAAACAAGAACAGACCCACTGTCCCCCCCCCCCCCCAACAAGCATGTCGTAAGGTGTTGACTAATTGAGTTGACTCACGTGGGGCCGCCTTAGCGCAGTCGATAGGAGACTCGCTTTCAAACCAAGCTGCGACTCGCTGTTCGAAACTGGGCAGTTCCCGGATTTCACCCAGCCTCTAGGTAATAGGGTGTAAATGGGGGAACGCTGTAGCTACGGAGTTGCGTGCGGACGGCGACACAAGCGGACAGTTTCTTATCAGCTGTTTGTACTGGTGGCAGAGCACTTATGGTTTATAACTGTGTGCAATGACGCAATGACTTTACCTTTACCTTTTAAATGAGCGCTTTCTTTGAAGTTGAAGTGCATCTACCTAAAGGGCAAGGAACCAACAATCTGCATATAGATAAGTCAGATCTGTAAAACATATGTCCGCGCAAAATTTAGGTTCTGGAACAATCTAATGTCCAGAGGTGGACGAACAACCAGAACTTTCCCGCAGGGGTTTACAGCTGGTGAACGCGAAGAAGATTACTGAGGTTTGAACGACGGATCAACATCATGCACACGAGTGAAGTGGCCAACATCACACCTGCCGCCTTTACTTCCTATGACTTTACCTGGTACTTATTAAAGGCTTCTTTAGGGCCTGAACCTACGACTTTCCGATCGGCAAGCGAGCATCTAGCCGCTACACCGCGGCAGTTCCCTTTAGTAGGAAGTGGGTCTATTTTGTCCTCCTCCCAAATTAGACGCTCGCCTTCGGGTGCGAAGATTGTGAGTTCCGGTCCTGACGGAGCCGACCTCCCTCCCCCCCCCCCCCTTTTTTTTTTTTAAATGATCTCAGCTTCCTGGTCGACCCATCCTTAAAGGGGTGACAGGTAAAGCCTTGGGAGGTAAAGGCGACCTGCGTTGTGTTGACCACACCACCCACCAATGGTCGATTGGTCTCTTCTTTTTCTTCTGCTTCGCGTTTACCCGCTGTACACTCTGGTGGAAAGTTCTGGTTGTTCGTCCACTTCTGAACTGCAGTCCTGCTCCAGAACCTGAGTGTTGCGTGTGCATCAGTTTTACAGATCTGATTCACTTGAATGCAGACTGTTGGTTTCTTGCCTCTCAGGCAGATGCACTCCGACTTCAAAGGAAGCTCCCGAATAAGTCGACTCTTACGACATGCTTTTGGGTAGGCAGAGGGTCTGTTCTTGTTTTCCCCACGATGGGGCCCCGGAACCCACACGGGGAGATTGGTCTCTAAGAATATGTTTCTAGCCTCGTATACTCGATAGGCTAAGCCTCTAGCCTGTAGAGATACCTTTAAGCACACACAGGCAGTCAAAGAGACGGACAGACAGACAGACACACACACAGACATAGACAGACAGACACACACACAGAGACATATAGACAGACATAGACAGACAGACACACAGACACAGACAGACAGATAGACAGACAGACAGACACACGCACATACATACACACATACACAGACAGACAGACAGACACACACACACAGAGACATAGACAGACATAGACAGACAGACACACAGACACAGACATACAGATAGACAGACAGACAGACACACACACGCACATACAGACAGACAGACAGACAGACAGACAGACAGACAGACAGACAGACAGACAGACAGACAGACAGACAGACAGACAGACAGACAGACAGACAGACAGAGAATACGACACTCAAAGATTGACAAAGACAATTCTGCAGACAGTACAGTCCATTGCTAGAATAATGACGTCATTTCCGGAATGTGCGTCACGTGACTCCCTGATGAATGGCGAGCACACGCGCACTGAACCGCTCATCCCCTTGCGACCACGTGCAGGTGTTGTCCCTGGTGTATCAGCCTTCAGCTCACACTTTTGGAAACTTAAACCCGCAAACATTTTCTACGTATTGATATTAGAACATTTAGTTTCAAGATCCCCGTGTGAGTTCAAAGAAACCTTTGTGTGTGTGTGTGTGTGTGTGTGTGTGTGTGTGTGTGTGTGTGTGTGTGTGTGTGTGTGTGTGTGTGTGTGTGTGTGTGTGGAAGAAAGGGGGGGGAAGGGGGGGGGGGGGGGGGGTTCATTGTCCGCTAACAAGAATGTCATGAAATGTTTCAAATTAGAGGTGTTTCCATCCAAATCAAATTGTTTCTAACTTAGAGGCATAGAACTAACAGTCTGCATACAAATAAGCTAGATCTGTAAACCGGATGCGCACAAACAAGACAGGCGAACGGACAAGACAGACAAATGGACAGACAGACAGGCAGATAAAAGATATATAATAGATAGATAAACAGACAGAAAAATTAATAGACAGACAAAGACAGACGGACGGACATGGGTGCACCGGCGTATAGGAATACTCTGTGACTCCGTTTTTTTTTCCTTCTTGTTCTTGTTCTTGTTCTTGTTCTTGTTCTTCTTCTTCTTCTTCTTCTTCTTCTTCTTCTTCTTCTTCTTCCGCTGCTGCTGTGGTTGCGTTCAGCCGTTAAAATAAAAAGGTTTTCGTCTAGTCTTTGATATCTTCGCCTTTCGGTACACATATAGCTTCTACAAAGCCCTAAATTAAAGACTTTTACGTCATGCTTGCTAAGGATCGGGGGCTATGTTTGGGGGGGGGGGGGTCCCATAAAATGTGGCCCGGGAACCCACAGGAGATGCGACTGCATGACTTTTTGGCTCGTGTGAGCCTGATCGTGAAATGAGGTCAGACAAGCGAGCCTGTTGCTACAGAACTGCTCTGGACGTCCCGGGAGGCAGTGTTAGTCATGCACACATCTGGACACCAGGAGGCGGCCATTCCGTCACTCCATGTGGCCCTGTGACAAGGGCCCCGGGGAGATAACCTTCATTTGCCGAACCTGGCAATCGGATCTCAAAACATGGGAGACAACATCGGGCGAGCCATCGCCGTCCATTCGTCAGCGTTATACTTGAGTGGCCGTCCACGAATCAGTGTTACAATATACTGGCCGTCTATTCGTCTGACATCTTGTTTGACTTTTTTCTGTCTTTCCAACGACGCATGGTGTCGGCCTCGAGTGCTAGAGGTTCCAGGTTCAATCCCTGGTAAGGGCTGGGATTTGTTCACGTGGACTTGGACTTTTAGTAAATCCCCCTGGTCTCTGGGTAGTCAGATCGGACGCCCGTGTGTATTGTTGCGCACGTTAAAAATCCCGTGGCAGTTGGAAACCGAAAAGAGTAGCCTAATGGCGCTGTCCGGGCAAAATGTTGACTTAAAAATCTACCTAAAGTGTTTCAGGATTCTCGTCGGTGCTACAGAGCCTGTGCACTGTGCTGAGCTTCTTCGGACTCAGTCTTGAGAGAAGAAGATCGAAGGACTTATGGGTTGCACCCGTGTGCCATGATGTTGATTCTTTGTTAAAAACCTCAAAAACCTCTGTCTTTCCAGACGACAGTGTTATATACGGAACACTAAACAAGCGTTGGGCTATTCAACACGATATTCTAACCAATGCTGTGCTATCAGTGTCAATCTCTAGCCCCAGAAACGTCTAGTTTCGTTCACTGGCTGGTAACTCCGGCGGAAAACTCTAGTCATCTTGTCTTGTTCCAGCGCCTGAGTGTTGTGTGCACATCCATTTTACAGATTTGATTTATTTGTATGCAGATTGTTGGTTCCTTGCCTCTCAGGTCAGTTAACTCCTACTTCAAATGAAGCCCCCGATTACTTTAATTTTTTAATGAAACGTTTTGTGGAGTCGGTGGGTATACTCTTGTTTTCCCTGTGATAGCGGGAAGAAAGAAGTAGGGAAAACAAGAAGAAAGTAAGGAGAGAAAATTGTGATTAGAACAAAAGTCATAGTAGTTCCCCGCTAAACAACAAAAACAGAAAAGTAAAGAAAAGACAGGGGTTCTTCTCCGCAGAGATCCCAGATATTTCACCGAGACCCTAACTATGGATATCTGCATAATAACGATACATAAGGTCGACCTAACTACATGGGTGCACACACCTAGACAACCACGGGCTACAGATCCTAAATTAAGTCAAGCAAATGAATTATGATCACATTAAACAGTTTATTTTACTCAACATTACATCAGCGTGGTCAACAAATAATGACATTAAGGACGACAAACTGCTGGAACAAAATCTCAAATATATAGCGATTTACCATCTAACTATCTCTTAGCAAGAATACAAATGAAAATCTATTTTAACCAACTGAACGTACCATCCCTGCAATCAGTCAGACCGCGGAAGTTACCTACGGTCGCCATACCTGCCGACCAGCCCATTGTGCAAAGCATCAGTCTAGGTTAGGCTCCCACAGGTTGGTCCGGAAGTCAAATAGGCTGAAACTTTGTCAGTCGGCCGTTTAAATACCCCAGTGGCCTGATTATTCCCCCATCTTCCGTCTAACTCTATTAGTTGTTCCTGTGGCCTTTTAGCCATTTTCAAACCAGAATAAATTCAAGATCTTCAATCTTCTGAACTGTAGTCTTTGTCGTTTCCACCCTATTACATTCCTATAATAGAGTCTCGAGTATATAGAGCTGATAGACTGGCAGGTTCCGCATTAATTGTAGATGGCCCATGGATCACGCAGACACTGTCCATGCCCTTGGAGATATAGGACGTTCCAAGGATTTCGGAAGCAACGTGTCCACATCAGTGCTAAGTAAATTTGTACTGGGAGTAACGATCGGCACAGCCACGCAAGAGAAGCACACTGGAGGCACACGGAGTCTTGTCAACCAGCAAAAGGACTAGCACTATTACCCGCGTGATGCTGATGAATCTGTTGAAGGGGGAATCTGAGCACCTATGAAGGTGTCCGGAGTGCTGTGAAGATAATCCAACTTATAACTCACATAAATAAACAGAGGCAGAAACCTTGCAGTCGTTAAATAGTATATATTAATAAAGTAACAGACAATGTTGATCGGCACTCATAGAAAGAAGTAGAAAGATAGAACGCACTAGACAACATACAAATCGGAAGCCATAGTTACCGTGCCGGGGATCTTAGTACACTTATTTCCAAAGCAAGATTCTCAGAATATCTTGGACAAAGAAGAGGAGAAATACTGACATCTTGAAAGATCTGAACATCAAGGAAGATTGGCTAATAAACAGCATCCTGTCTCAGAGGCTGAAATATTTTGGTCCTATCAAGCGCCACAACAGATTGGAAAAAAATTATAGCAGAAGGCATGGTACCAGGAAGGAGGGGCAGGGGCCGACCAACACAAAGATGGGGACAGGATATAAGTGATTCCTTGAGTATGAAAGTACATGAGGCAGGAGAACTGGCGGGGGTTCAAGTTTCTTTCAGGCAGACTGATAAAAGCGACGTTCTGCAAAGGACCTGCTGCATGATGAGTGTGTTTTATCTTTCTACTTCTTTCTATGAGTGCCTATCAATACATTGTCTGTTACTTTATTAATATATAACTCATAACTCAGGAACCCGAAACCGTCAGGAGGAGGGGCTGAAACATGCTGAACCAGCGTTAGCTCGACCAGCCGTCCACGTAGACGGCAAGGACAACCAGGCATAAACCAACATAGAAACATTGGGACACCAGGACAGGCCAGCTGGCGAGCAGTCAGGGGTTAACTCCGCGTCCCTGTGTGCGGGTGATAAATTAGAGATGGCAGCCTGGCCTAGGGACACACTCACGCACATGCATAAACGCGCACGCGCATGTGCACACATTGACGCGCGAGTACATGCCTGGTGTCCGAATGTCGGTCAATATTGAATGGTGTCTTCAGAGACTAGCAGTCGTGCTTATATTTACAGGTCACGTGATCTTAAAGTCACGTGACAGACAGGCACACATCCCCCCCCCCAAAAAAAAAAAAACTTAATGCCCCCTCCCTCCCCTGCCCCTCACCCATGTCTGTACTGCGATATAGTTTGTAGTTTGAACAACGGATCAACATCATGTCACCCGGGTAGTAACTTATAAGTATAGTAAGATCGGACGCCCGTGTGCAATGTTGCGCACGTAAAAAAAAAAAATCCCTTGGCAGTTGAAAATCTAAAAGAGTAGCCTAACGGTGATGCCCGGGCAAAATTTAGAATTAAAAATCTACCAAAAGTATTTCAGGATTATCGCCGGTGCTACAGAGCCTGTTCACTGTGCTGAGCTACTTCGGGCTCGGACTTGAGTTGGAAGACGAATGAAGCACTTATGGGTTACTACCCGTGTGCTAGTGGCAAATAACAAATACAGTTCGTTCACTCGTTCGTTCTGTGTGCGTGTGTGTATGCAAGCGCGCGCACGCGGGGTGCGTGTGTGTGCGCCTAAATGTGTGTGTGAATGTGTGTGGGTGAGTGTGTGTACGTGTGTGTGGACGGCTGATGAGCATGTGTTTTCCAGTGACAGCCCTCACACAGGTGCCCTCCCCCCCTTTCCACGTGCCAGCGCCCAGGTTTCACCTGCTGATCCCCACCTTTGAAGGTTAACATCCTTACCACCGCCGTTTCGGTCGAAATATCCTCCTCATCCTCATCAACATAATCATCGCCAGGTGTAGGTTTCTTTCTACGACCATGTTTGTGGCCAGGTGGCTAGCCCATTTGTCTGCCGAATACAGCAAAGGACCCTTTTTCCCGCCAATCCGGCATATTAGGCACATAACAACCCGTTTCCACTGCAGTCTGTGGCGTGGGGAGGGTGAACGTGTTTCGTAATGCTGGTATACCGGGTTCGATCCTAGCTGCATGCGATTGGCAGCAGACCAGATTGCGCTGGTTGTGACAGGTGTATCAAGAGTCTGTCGTTCACTAAGCAACATAAAACTACTGAACGTAAATTTGCCAACAAATAGCCACATACAAAATGCTGGGGTTGGTTCTGCGACGTTCTGTAAATCACACGCAACTAACTGTTTTCCTTCGCATTCAGGCTTATTAGGCATATAATGACTTTTTAGCCACGCCTTCAAGCGTATTGGGCATATAAGGACTTTTTAGCCACGCCTTCAAGCATATTGGGCATATAATTACTTTTTAGCCACGCCTTCAATAGTATTGGGCAGATAATGACTTTTTAGCCACGCCTTTAAGAGTATTGGGCAGATAATGACTTTTTAGCCACACATTCAAACGTTTTGGGCATATAATGACTTTTTAGCCACGCTTCAAGCGTATTGGGCAGATAATGACTTTTTAGCCACGACTTCAAGCGTATTGGGCATATAATGACTTTTTAGCTACGCCTTCAAGCGTATTGGGCATTTAATGACTTTTTAGCCACGCCTTCAAACATATTGGGCATATAAGGACTTTTTAGCCACGCCTTCAAGCGTATTGGGCAGATAATTACTTTTTAGCCACACCTTCAAGCGAATGGGGCATATAGTGATAGACTTATATTTCATAGACCAATCAGCTTTTAGTGGTGTTGTGGTCACTGCTGCCTTTACTTCCCAGTACTTTACGTGGTAGTCGTTTAAGGCTTGGTCGGCCTGAGAGCCATTGTCAATTGTTAAGAAGAAAAAAAGTCCGGTTCCTTTGGGATTTGAACCCACGAGCCGAGTACAGTAGTCCGAGTTTAATCCTAACAAGTGAAATGATTAATATTATTATTTTTAAACTGTTTTAACTCTCGCTCAGCCATCGTATGGCTCAACGTATCGTTCACAGTATGGCTCAACATATGGTTCACAGTATGGCTCAACATATGGTTCACAGTATGGCTCAACATATGGTTCACAGTATGGCTTAACATATGGTTCACAGTATGGCTTAACATATGGTTCACAGTATGGCTTAACATATGGTTCACAGTATGGCTTAACATATGGTTCACAGTATGGCTTAACATATGGTTCACAGTATGGCTTAACATATGGTTCACAGTATGGCTCAACATATGGTTCACAGTATGGCTCAACATATGGTTCAGAGTACTGCTTAACATGTGATTCACAGTATGGCTCAACATATGGTTTACAGTATGGCTTAACATATGGCTCAGCCATATTTTACATAATTTAGCTCCACCAACATATGGCTCACCCTATATAGCTCCACCAACATATGGCTCACCTGATGTAGCTCCACCAACATATGGCTTAATATTTGGCTTGTCCAATACATGGCTCAACATATGGCTCACCTGATGTAGCTCCACCAACCTATGGCTCACCCGATGTAGCTCCACCAACATATGGCTTAATATTTGGCTTGTCCAATACATGGCTCAACATATGGCTCAACCAACATATTGTTTAATATTTGGCTTATCAAATACATGGCTCAACATATGGCTCAACCAACATATGGTTTAATATTTGGCTTATCCAATACATGACTCAACATATGGCTCAAACAACATATGGTTTAACTGTTGGCTTATCCCCCAAATAGCTCAACCAGCGTGTGGTTTAACATTTAGTTTATTCGCCATATGGCTCAACCAACATATGGTTTAATATTTGGCTTATCCAACATGTGGCTCGACATATTTTTAAACATACAGATCAGCTTATGGCCCAACCTGTGGTTCCACATATGGCTCAACCAGTTCAACATATGCTTTAACCATTTCAACCAACCTAACGTAAGGATCAGCCAAATCAACATATAGCCCAACCACTTAAACATATGGCTCAACCAGTTCAAGATATGTCTCAACCATTTCGACGTATGTTTCAATCAATTCAACGTAGGGCTCAACCAGTTCAACATATGGCATAACCAATTCAACGTATGGTTCAATCAATTCAAAATACGGCTCAACCAGTTCAACATATGGCATAACTAATTCAACGTATGGTTCAATCAATTCAACATACGGCTCAACCAGTTCAACATATGGCTCAACCAGTTCGACGTATAGTTCAATCAGTTAAACATACGGCTCAACCAGTTCAACGTATGGTTCAACTAATTCAACATAAGCTCAACCAGTTGAACATATGGTTATGCCGGTTCAGCATTTGCCTCAACCAATTCACCATACAGCTTAATCGCTTCGCGGCTGAGATTTTACCAGAGGACAAAATGTCCGTCAAAACACATAAACTAGCGACAGTCGGATGCCATCACTTGAAAGACAAATGCGTTTCCACGCTCTCGTGTGTGTGTGTGTGTGTGTGTAAAAGTGTGTGTGTACGTCCTCTGGTACGCTGGTGCGCTGACAGAAAGAACACAACTGGCGTGCAGGTGTCAACCAGGTGACACAAAATGCGACAATCTACTTCACAGAGGGCCCTTTTTTTGCGACAGGCGTGACAGCTGGCGCAACGAGACAGCAGCAGCCGAGAGAGCCAGAGATCTGTGACTGCAACTGTCACCTCTTTATTTCGGGACCCCGGTGTGGGTCTGTGACCCACCCAGCTGTGCGTCGAATTTGTTGAGGGGACATAATTTAAGCTTCTGGGCCGGGCGGGATTTGTTGAAGTATCCTAAGTGGATGACATATGCAGTGTTGCCACTTTGGGTGTTTTGCATCCAGATTTAAATGTTTTCCCTTTCATTTAGATGGGTTTTTTTTTTTTTTGACGTTTAGATGGTAGATGTTTTTCTATATGTTTTCATTTGGAGTGAATTTATCAAATCTAACCTAACAAAAAGGATGAAATTTGACCTCTTAAATGCTGTCTGGACAATAAAATTCGACCCGATAAGAGTAGGAAAAGGTTGTTCCACTTATCAGCTACCTGATTGGGTATTAAAAGAAATTGGAACAGCTAAAGCATACCAGAGTTATTTTGGATCTGAAGCTTCAACTTTATCATCCAAGCTAAGTTTAACCTGTGGATCTTGTAAGGCAGACTTCAGTAAAGATGAGGACATGATTCTATAGGGTAAGTCATATCAATTGATATGTAATTTGTAACTTTTTCCATTTGGATGTTTTTTCTAGACGTTATCCAAGCAAATTTAGATGTTTTAAGATATTTTTGACTCCGTTTTGGATGTTTTTTGTCAAAGAAAAGTGGCAACACTGGTCAGATGTGGACTATCCGTTTGTGGCGCCGGCTGAGGTATTCGTCATAGATTCAGGACAGTCTGAACTCATCAACTTGCTGGCAGCATGGAAAAGGGGAGTCGATGATGGGGTACAATCAAAGGGGTAAAAAAAAAATCAAAAATAAGTGTTGATAGAATTTAAAAAATATATGTGTGTGAAAATAAGGCGCGGAGAGGGGGAAAGGGCGGAGCGGGATTGATAAAGTAGCGAAAATAAGAATGGGGGAGGGCTGGGGTGGAAAGAAATTCTGCGCAGCGGGTACTAATGTTGATATACGTACAGATTAGATGATCGATTTAATGAAAAACACACCGTAGCTCCAGTGTAGACCCCAGATTGAGATAAATGCATTCGCAAACCTTCAGGTGAAGTTTAAAATCAAACCAGCAATCTTTAGAGCACTAGAAAAACCGAGCAACAACTTCGCACCGAATTAGGACCGTATTGGATCGATGCGGTTGGGGGGGGGGGGGGGGATCCCTGGGAGGGGTGTAAACTGACTTGCTTTGGATGTCCCGCTTTCAGCGCAAGAAATTATGTTTACCCTATTCAGATAGCTTGCGGCGTCCGTGACTTAGGCGTTGCGAGTCCGACTCGTAATTCCGACGTACCGCGATCGAAACCCACTGCTGGCTGCGTGGCTTTTTATCATGCTGTGGGGCTTCGCAGGTCGATTCCAGCCTAAAATGGGTACCGGGATGTATGTCCTGGGGAAGTAAAGACGGCCGGCGAAATGCTGGCCACATTACCCACCTAGTGCCGATTAGTCTGTAAAAACATGGGTGCTTTTTCCATATTCCCTATGCGCCTAAAGGCGTGAAAAGGGATCTTTACTTTTTATTTTTTTTTTTTTTTAATTCGTGCAGTTTAAAACAAGTTAGGACCTCTCCAAGTATCCTCCCTGCCCAATGCCGATTCACTATGCGCAGCTACCACTCTTACCAGGTCTCACTCTTCCCTATCCTCCGCTTCGATGACGCAGCCAGTGATGGAATGATGGGGGTCGTGTCTGCCCGGGTCAAACAGATGGCTTGTAATCAAACATGGCCGCCATTGACAGTGTCACGCTATTGTTTCAAGGCTGCTTCACACGCGATTGTATCATCTCATTTCATTTCTTCTTTTGTCGTCTCACTGATGCCAGGTTTAACCTAATGTCGTGGTTTTTTCTGCTACGCTTCTGGTGTGGCTAGGGTGATGTATTACATAGCCTCATACAACATTGCAATATCGCACAACTAAGTAGAACGTGACAAATATACACTCACACATATACACACACACTCACACATATACACACACACTCACACATATACACACACACTCACACATATACACACACACTCAACATATACACACACACTCACACACACACACACTCACACACACACATATACACGCACACTCACACATATACACGCACACTCACACACACTCACACATATACACACACTCACACATATATTCACATACACACACATATGCACACACACACATATACACACACACACATACACACCTGCGAGTAAATAAAATGCTTAGAGCCGAGTCAGTCTCAAGACGAGACAGTGTTCAGATTTTGCTACCCAATGTGAAGAAGACTTAACTCAATTTTCCACACTGCTATGGCTTCACATTACGATGGCTTCTGGTTTCCATGGAAACGCAATCAATAGCCAGTGAGAGCTCCCTAACTCCGGTAATGCCGTGTCCAGGGGGATTTCCGGTGAATAAGAGGCTCTGACTGGGAGCTCGTCGTTAGGGGTCGGCCTACATTTCTTAGCTATGTCTTGACAAAATATCAGTCCAAACAGTAAGTAATGCAGCTATCTACTTTTCATTTCTTCTTCTTTTTCTTCTTCTTCTTCTTCACGTTCACCGGCTTTAAATTCCCACGAAAAAATCTGACTCTTCGTCCACCTCCGGACTTTAGTCTTGTTCCAAAATCTGAGTGTTGCGCGCACACCAGTTTTACATATATAGCTTTTTTGTATACAGACTGATGATCCATTGTCTCTCAGACAGATGCTATGCGACTTCGAAGGAAGCTCCCAGTTTGTCGACTTCGATGACAAGCAGTTAATCTACTCTGGCTTTCCCCCACAACAGGATGATTTCCCTTCAAGACACAAGCCATGGAGAACGAACGAACTTTATTTTCAAAGGGTCACAAATTGGGCACGCAGGCCCGTCTTACATTCGGCCCTTCCAAACACTCGTCTTTCACACTGCAGCTGTATTTTGATCTAGAAGCATGTTATATTCATATGATAATTTGCATATTATGAATATCAAGTCAAAAACCCACAAAAGCACAGGTGGTAAAATGCATTCACACATTAGCTTACGCACACACACACACACCCACTCAAACACTCAAATTTACACACCGATATACACCCACATACCTTCACACATGCATAAACACACCCCATTCACACACATACAAACCTACCTACCCACACAGACACGAACATTCCACACACATACATACATACAGATACACCCACAGACACACCCCCAGAAACAAAAGAGGAATTGATAACCATGAAAAATGAAGACAATCAGTATTGTAATGGTTATCAATCACCCTGACCAGACAGTGCCGTGACTTGGCGCCACCAATCGTTGATGCAGAAGTGTTGGTTATAACCCTGACAAGACAGTGTCGTGATATGGCGCCACCAATCGTTGATTCAGAAGTGTTGGTTATAACCCTGACAAGACAGTGTAGTGACTTGGCGCCACCAATCGTTGATTCAGAAGTGTTGGTTATCACCCTGACAAGACAGTGCCGTGATTTGGCGCCACCAATCGTTGATTCAGAAGTGTTGGTTATAACACTGATCAGACCGTGCCGTGACTTGGCGCCACCAGTCATTGATGCAGAAGTGGTGGTTATCACCCTGACCAGACAGTGTCATGGCTTGGCGCCACCAATCGTTGATTCAGAAGTGTTGGTTATAACCCTGACAAGTCAGTGCCGTGACTTGGCGCCACCAATCGTTGATGCAGAAGTGGTGGTTATCACCCTGACAAGACAGTGTCATGACTTGGCGCCACTAATCGTTGCTTCAGAAGTGTTGGTTATAACCCTGACAAGTCAGTGCCGTGACTTGGCGCCACCAATCGTTGATGCAGAAGTGGTGGTTATCACCCTGACAAGACAGTGTCATGACTTGGCGCCACCAATCGTTGATGCAGAAGTGAAAGCATTGGTGGAGGAAAACACATCACCGGAAGATGCTGTTATATGTGTATATACAGATTCGTGATTCGTCAGAGCCGAAGTGCATGGGCTTTCATGGCAACATCAAAAGGGAAAGTCATCAAAGGAGCTTTTGCTTCTACCACCGCCAGCATGAAAATGAAGTCATGGCCAGTGTTGCCACTTTTCTTTGACAAAAAACATCCACAACCGAGTCAAAAAATATCTAAAAACATTTAATTTTGCGTGGAAAACATCTAGAAAAAACATCCGAATGGAAAGAGTCACAAATTACATAGCAATTGATATGACTTACCCCATAGAATCATGTCCTCATCTTTACTGAAGTCTGCATCACAAGATCCACAGGATAAACTTAGCTTGGATGATGAAGTTGAAACATCAGATTCAAGATGACTCTGGTATGCTTTAGCTGTTTCAATTTCTTTTAATACCCAATCAGGGAACTGATAAGTGGAACAACCTTTTCCTACTCTTATCAGGCCAAATTTTATTGTCAAGATAGCATGTAAGAGGTCAAATTTCATCCTGTTTCTTAGGTTAGATTTGATAAATTCACTCCAAATGGAAAACTTCTAGAAAAACATTTACCATCTAAACGTCAAAAATGCCATCTAAGTGCAAGGGAAAACATCTAAATCTGGATGTAAAACATCCAAAGTGGCAACACTGGTCATGGCTGTGATAAAGGCCCTAGAATGGCTGTATGCTTTCTCGGCGACTCAATGTATATGCTATAAAAGATCACGACGGGGTACAAACGGAAACAGTGGTTCCGTGTTACAGCACGCAGCGTTTCGCGACAACAAAAATTGTCTTGGGTATGCAGATGTAAAAGGTAATGAGAGCGCAGACGCCCTGGCTGGCAGTGCGACTATCAGAAATGGGCCCTCTACGGACAAGACAGACATCGTCAATGCCACACGAGAGACTAAATGCTGTGAGGTTTTCAGCTTCGTGGAAAAAGATTTTACACTGAATAGACTGCATACCCTGGGTGTACCAATTGGAGCGGCGAGACAGGAAAACCATGCGGGAGCCATCCGTCGTTATATCAGCCAGAACAGAATGCGAGTTGTTAGTCTGAAAACACTTGGAGACATACTTAGGAGGAGATCAGAGTACTTGTGATCATGTCCGATGAAGACGATCTTGAAAATCAACAACAGGGCCTCGGAACCCACAAGGCTACTTACGTATCCTTTACAGGACGTTGCAGAACCAACCCCAGTAGCCCCTGGTTGCTGTGTGATTTCTCTAGGCAAATTTATGTCCAGTAGTTTGCCAGTGCTTTCTTGACGGTCGGCTTTTTTGATACCACTGTCGAAACCAACGCAAGGCGCATGGCCCGCAGCTGGGATCGAACCCAGCACCCCTGCATTACGAAGCCTTCGCATCGACTTAACCACAGAGCCGACCCCGGAACCCACGCGGGAACGATTCGGGACAAGTGTTGGTTGCCAGTTAGACAGGTGTGTTCAAGCCAATCATGAAGGCAAGCTAACTTCTCATCTGAAGTGGGCTAAACACCTGCTGGTGACACACACAGATACAATGAAACGATTAGTGGCCAGTCGCTTAAGTACAAGTAGCCGGTTTCCAACTTCAAAATACTTAATTACGTCACAGCGTCCACTGCCCTCGCCTTCTCGTATCCCATCATGCTTTAATTGCACGAGCTAGATGAGACTTCCGGTCAGTGATGCCTGCCAGTCCGGGACACGAGAAGGCTAATTTAGGGCTAGTCGCTGGACTGTTGGGGGTTGTTGTTTGGGGGAAAGTGTCAACTACAAATAATTGCCTGTCACCTTCGGAGGCTGATGACGTAAGCATGACCATAATGTTTCTATTAGCTGATGGAAAGATCTAAAACTGAACGAAAAGTAGATCAGCGAGCTTCACAATATAACAAACAAAACGTGAACGTTGCGGCTATAAAGCCTTCATCAGCACATACGTAAATCAAACAAAAATAACACGAATACAAACAAATTACTTAACTGTCGTATCCGGATGCAGCCAGTGGAAGCTGCTGGAGACGGGGAGGGTTCGTACTCCATGGCGATGTAAATAAATTGCGTGCCCTTAACACTGCTAAAGTTGTGGGTTTGGGCTCCACCCTTCGGTTCACGTCTGTAGATGTTTAGTAAATCTGTACGGGTCGTTGTTGAAGCAACAAAGATTCGTGCTTTACGCTTTTTTGTTCTCAGACAGCCAACAGCCGCACTTGGAAGAAATAGCTGGCCCATATGGGATAATGAATAAGCAATTCAACGTTCTCAAGCAGATTCGTCGAGCTGAACGTGTGGCCCGGCCATGTTCTATGAAATGAGCGTGCTGGATCGTTTCAAAGTTGTAAATCTGTAACGTATGTCGTTGAGGATTCAGGCAATTCCCGTTGGTACTGTAAAATTTGTTTTGTAACCTAACTGGGGGGCCGCGTTAGCGCAGTCGATAGGAGGCTCGCTTTCAAATCCAGCTGCGACTCGCTGCAGCCCGCGGCCGGTGTTCGAAACCAGGCGGTTCCCCGTGGTTCACCAAGCCTCAAGGAAATGGGTACCAGAGTTAACACCCTGGGGTAAATGGAGGAACGTCGCTGTAGCTACGGAGTTGCGTGCGGACGGCGACACAGGCGGGCAGTTTCTTTTCAGCTGTCTGTACTTGTGACAGAGCACTTATGGTTTATAACCGTGTGCAATGACGCTGGTCCACATCTCCCGACTTGTTTTACCTAAGTAAAGTTCCAATTGATTAAAATAAAGAAAACGTATGTATCAATACAACTGGCCAGTCTAAATGTCATTTATATATAAAACATTAACGTCCAGATTAAAATAGATGCGCATTCAAAACATCACGTTCCCACGATAAGTCTTTTACTTGGTTTACGGGCTGTAAGCTCCAGCGGAAAGTCCCGGTTGTGCATCCGTTTTACTGGCTTATTTGTGTGCAGCTGATCATTTCTTGACGCTAAGGCAGATGCACTCCGACTTTGAAGGAAGTCCCCAATAAGTCGACTCCTACGACATGCTTGTTGGGGAGGCAGTGGGTCTATTCTTGTTCTCCCAAAAATGGAGAACCAGAAACCCACACGGGGAGAGCGATAAATAATCACCGAGAAATTATCACAAATACAACCGCATAAATTTGTAAACGCACTACATAGTTCATCTAGGTAAAGATTGGACAACATGGCATTCAGGACAAGCCCATTTTAGCTCTGTTGCCCTTCCCAGCAGCCAACAAGATGTCTACATACTGTTGGTACCCATCTGGTTAACTACTCGTCTTGTCTCCCCCCCCCCCCCCACGACTGTCGTCGCTGTATCATTCTCTCCTGGTATTTGCTGTAATTTTTTTTTGTTGGCTACTGGTACCCTCGGAGCTGGAACTCTTCGATTGCTGCTGAAGATGGGGACGGAGCGCTTATGAGGGTGTCCCGAGTTCTGTGATGTCAATTCTTTAATTTTATATTGTTTACTAATAATGAATAGATGCATGCCGTTTCACTTGAATCACTCAACCAGGGAGTTCCCCTACCCTTTCAGCCGTTGTCAGAGGTTATATCCAATCCCTTACATCAGTGATTCTCAAACGCGGCCTCTTCACAGGGGTGCCGCGATACATTCGAAGATACACGAGTTTTATTCGTTTTGATCTCTTACGTAGAAATAGTCATACTTTTACTTGGGTTAGGGCGCTGTGGAACAATTTTAATTGAAATAAAGGGGCCGCGACTAAGTAAAGTTTGGGAAACACTGCACTACACTGTGACTTGCTTTGCGCGGGGGGGGGGGGGGGGAGTCACGTTCAATCAGCATCCCCAAAAGTGTTATAGGTTATAATTGTGACTAGATTATTTGCACTACAACAAATAGCTTAACACTGCTCGCTATCAAGTAGCCCTGAAAAGGACTCCTGCAGTGGTCTTGTTGTCCTCTTTTACCGCTTCGGGTGTCGACGGAGATATAAGGTCTTGCTTCTTGCTCTTCTGGCTTAAAAGCTTGATATTTACGATCTTCTTTACGTTCTTTTCAGGACGTAATTTTTTAGGTTATTTGAAGCCCCACTCTGGCTTTTGCGAGGGGCCGCAATATAGGCAGGACATCAATATGGCCAATTGTCTGAACGCGGTTTCTGGGACCTCTCCACGGTGATCCTCATCCACATGGTGGCACTTTGTGTCATCGGGTGTTTATCGCTTGTGTGATGTCCTAGTGGGGTAGAAAGTCAGTCAATCAGTCGGCTCTTCTGGCTGCTTCGACCATAGACACATGACGGTGCTGTAGAGTTTCTCTGATGTTATCTTCCCATATGTTCTTGGTCTACCTCTTGCTTTACGTCCTTCTCCTCTTTTGGTATATGCCTTGTATGGTATAGCATCAGAAGGCGTTCTCTCCAAGTGGGCCAACCATTTGATTTGCTGTGTTTCTATGTAATTTAGAATTAGTTCTGTGCCGACTTTATCTCGTATGATCTCATTCCTGATTTAATCTCTTCTTGTCACTCCTAGTCTTTTTCAGGCACCCCATTTCCATGGTTAGTAATTTCCTTTTAGATTTTGTTGTGAGTGACCATGTCTGGCACTGATAGCATAGGGTGGGAATGAATATGCTTTGTATGAGGTTGTTTCTTTGTGTTGTCCCAATACTTGGCCTGCTTTACCGCATCGGATGTTTATTTCTTCGTCTAATTTACCATCTTCATTGACTGTTGTTCCAAGATATTTAATTTAAACTCACATGCCTGTTTAATATATGTGTGCTCTAGTGCTAAATTCTGCTTCTTTCTTCCTATTGACATTACTTCTGTCTTTTCGTTATGGATTCTCATATCTAAAAATCTGTTATAAGTCGTTCCCTTTGAGGAAGCAATTTTTCTTTATTTTGAAGCCCTACCCTTGCTGATGCCGGAGGCCCTAGTATAACTTAACGGTTGAACGGGATGTCCTGGACCACTCCACGGATGATCCTCATAGTGACACTTTGTGTCACCGGCAGTTTATCGCTCTGTGTGATGTCCTGGTGGGTTGAAACTTACAACTTACGTCTCATATTATTTGATTGACATTCTTCATTCACGTGTGTAAGATACTGCTGCAAATTCATGGCTGTATCTGCAATCAAGACCTAGTCATCAGCAAAGAATAATTTGTTGATGTTACTATTATTTTTGTTCCTGAGCCTGGCAAAGTTGCTGATACTGTGTCAATGTATGTGATAAATTGGAGAGGTGATAAGACACATCCCTGTCTTACTCCAGATGTGACTTTAAATGGTATAGATGTTCCTTGATCTATTCTTACTACGCTTCTACAGTCTCCATATAAGTCTAAGAAGTTACTAGAAACCTACAAACAAGTGGAAGTAGAGGTACTTAATTTATAACTTACCCCTGACGTCACGGGAGACATTCCCAATAAATTCTAGGGTGTTCAGGTTGTAGTTTCTCGCGATTTATCTACAGTAAAGTTTAGGGTGAGGGTTAGAAGACACTAGATGAACACTCAAAAACAGCACCACACAACAGCACACTTGCACCCCTTAAAATAATGGACTGTCAGGTCAGCTGTGGATTTCCCACGGGAATTTCGTGTTTGGGGTACGTTATAAATAAGGAACCGGAAATAGATAGAATAAATCACACTACAAACAAGTGCAAGTAGATAGAATATATCACACTACAAACAAGTGTAATTCACAAATATTTAGGTGGAATTTACCAAACACATACAAACATATGAGATCCACAATATACAAACATTCAGGTGTACAAATATCTTTTTACAAGAAATACACAAACAAATGGGAGTCAGAATACATAGTCATCATGTCAGCAATTAGTTATTTTATTTGTACATAATCTCATAAACAAATAGTCGTCAGTAAAAAAAACTTTCACATTTTATGCCAGCATCTGAGCACTTTAAAGTCGGAGCATCTGCCTGAGAGTCAAGGAACAAGCAGTCTGCATACAAATGAGTCAGATATGTAAAACGGTTGCACACACAATACTCTAGGTTTAGAAACAGGACTGCAGTCCAGAAGTAAATGAACAACCAGAACTTTCCGCCAGAGTTTACAGCTGGTGAACGCGAAGAAGAAGAAGAAAAGAGCTCACTTATTTTACTTTTTTTTTTTTAATGCAGACAGTTTCTGCCTCTTAGGAACAGGCACCCTGACTTCAAAGCAGAACAAAAGTGAACTAAACAGAAGATGTAAACTGAACAAAACTATAGAATAGAACATAAATAACAGTTGCTATACTGCATTCAGGACAACCAACAAGCTGAGACTGAGAAGGGGTCATACGTAGCAATCCAGTTCATATAATAAATAAATAAAAATTATCAGATACGAGGGTCCCATTGTCATGAATCTAAATATACCTGGCTGCTAGCACACCTTTTAAAACATTAAATATATACATGCCAAACATCAAACATATTCATATGAAACATATTCATATGAAACATCAAACATATCTATTTGTCACAAACTTCACAGCATCAAGTATATTTGTCACATTCCCTGTAACATACAACATATGTCTGTCATATTCCCTGTAACATACAACACATGTCTGTCACATTCCCTGTAACATACAACACATGTCTGTCACATTCCCTGTAACATATAACACATGTCTGTCACATTCCCTGTAACATATAACATACGTCTGTCACACAAACCAGGCTCTCCAACAGTCTCTCTCCATTTCAACAAGACAGACAACCTAGGCAACAACAAACAAATCTTGCTTTTGTGACCACATCAGCCATCTTATCTTGAAAAATTGTTCCATTCATAAGTGAGGCATTCTTACCCAACATGTACAAATATCTGGTATTCTTTCATCTAGTATTTTATATATATATATATATATATATATATATATATATATAGGCTGTAACTTTTCGCCATCCCTAGAACATGTATAAGAGGCCTCTTTAAAAATGGAAACTAGAAGAGCAAATAATGACATCCCAGGACATTCATATTATCCTTCGGAGATTCTCATATTCTTTATTATTTACATAAAGTTGGTAACATCACACAGAATTGTAATCTTTAAGGACACAAGCAAAACACAAGGCCTACTTGGGAAACACCACGGCTGAATTGAGAGCTGAGGAAAAAGTGCTGCCACTGGATAGGACACTTCTTGAGAAAATCTGAAAACGACATAACTAGATTGTGTTTACAATGAAAGAAACAGGTTCCTTCCCACGCCTTTATGCGTACTAGGTATATAGGGCTAGGCCTATATTTTTTATAGACCAATTGACACTTGGTGGGTGATGGGGTCAGCATCACGTTGGCTGGAAACAAACAGGGGCTTACAGATATAGGGCAGACCAAAAAACACAGTGGAGGAAGATAGAGACACGTGAAGTTAAAGAAGATGAAAAGACACGGGGTGAGTTGCATGCAACAGCAAAGGATAGGATGCCTTGGCGTGATCACGTTGGTTGAGGGCCTATGCTCCCTTGGGGGAATAAAGTCCAGAAGAAAAAAGTCACAAAGGACCATGTTAAATATCCTCTTTCCTAAATCACATGTAATATATAACAACCTTCCCATAACAAAATACTGATAGCATGCATGATCATTTTTACACACATGGTTTGGTTTCTAACTGATTTTCCAGGTTTTGTGCTGTTGAGATTCTTGCACGAACTACCAGAGAAAGACTGAACACTTTTATGTCCAACCAAAGTGATACTTTACAAAACAAACCGCTACACAAATGTGTGGGACCCATACAATTATAAATAAGTCTACTTCTCACACAAACATCCATTCAAACTAAAACTTGGATACAATTATCCAACTAGTTATACATGAGTTATACAACTAGTTATCCACACATGGATATATCCACATTAACTGAACTGTCTGTGACATAAACTGTACATTTTGATCTTGGAAATATTTACAACCAAAAAAGGTGCCAAACACACAAGTCCATGTTCTCGTGGGAATGTCGTTCCTGTGTGTGTTTTGGTGGAGCTGTGTGTGTTTTGGTGGAGCTGTGTGTGTTTTGGTGGAGCTGTGTGTGTGTGTGTGTGTGTGTGTGTGTGTGTGTATGTGTGTGTGTGGTGTGTGATTTGCATGTGCATAAATGTATCTTGATGAGGACTGTGTGAGAGATTGTTTAGATGTGTGTATGTGATTGTGTGTGTATGTGATTGTGTGTGTATGTGATTGTGTGTGTATGTGATTGTGTGTGTATGTGATTGTGTGTCTATGGTTAGCATACGCAAACCCCCCATTGTCCCTCCACTATCTTGATGTGATGTTTCAAGGAAACCTTTTCCCCATTGACAGGCATGTTGGTCGATCTTAGTTCCCTCAGCCAGTAGTTCCCTAACATGACAATCTACAGTTCCTGCAATGTTAACCTGCAGTTCCTTGCAATGATAACTTGAAGTTGTTGCAATGTTAACCTGTCGTTCTTGCAGTGTTAACCTGACGTTCTTGCAGTGTTAACCTGCAGTTCCTTGCAATGTTAACCTGAAGTTCTTGCAATGTTAACCTGAAGTTCCTTGCAATGTTAACCTGAAGTTCCTTGCAATGTTAACCTGAAGTTCCTTGCAATGTTAACCAGAAGTTCCTGCCAACAAGTAGCTTCCTGTCACTTCAGCCAGCGCGTCAAAAATGTCAAAGAATGGAGTTTTCAGGGGTTGAATATGTTATCTCTAATATCCAGCGGGTGTCTCCGATGACTTGTGGATCTCTCAGACCACATCCGGGTATCTCCAGTGATAACGTGTGGGACCAGACAGGGCAAGATCCACCAAGTATGTATGTAAAAAATCACAGCCGTTTTTTCTGTGAAACAAACAAGCACGGCATATTAGATATAAAGATTAACTTATTTGACGACATTAGAAAAACATAATAAAGTTCTACACAATCACTGTACTGGGGTAAGTTTAAGATAGGCCAGTCTCGTATACTTAACGTTGCCTTTTACGAAAGGGTGCGGGTGTAGTGGTATATGCCCCCCCCCCCCCCCAATGGAGCAGAAGCAACAGTAATAGAAGAGGAAGCATAAATATATAGTAGTTGTGGTGGTGGTAGTAGTAGTAGTAGTAGTAGAATCGAAGTAGCAGTAGTGGTGGTAGTAGTAGTAAACTAGTGTAGTAGAAGTAGCAGCATCACAAGCAGCAGTAGTAGCAGCAGCAGCAGTAACAGCACAAGCAGTAATAGTAGTAGTAGTAGTAGTAGTAGTAGTAGTAGTAGTAGTAGTAGTAGTAGTAGTAGTATAAGCAGTACTGTAGTAGCAGTAAACTAGTGTAGTAGAAGTAGCAGCATCACAAGCAGCAGTAGTAGCAGCAGCAGCAACAGCACAAGCAGTAATAGTAGTAGTAGTAGTAGTAGTAGTAGTAGTAGTAGTATAAGCAGTACTGTAGTAGCAGTAGTAGTGGTAGTGGTAGTAGTAGCAGCATCACAAGTAGTAGTAGTAGCAGCAGCAGTAATAGTAGTAGTAGTAGTAGTAGTAATAATAGTAGTAGTAGTAGTAGTAGTAGTAGTAGTAGTAGTAGTAGTATAAGCAGTATTGTAGTAGTAGTAGTGGTGGTAGTAGTAGCAGCAGCAGTAAAGTAGCAGTAAGAAGATCTTGGGGAAAATTAGATGTTATCGCTCCCACTTTAGCGCCTGTTGAAATACGACGCTTGTACAAGGCGTAAACACCATATAATGTACACATTCTATACTGTACAATATATATACATACGAAACAGCATGTCTATATACAACATTGTAAAATGTACCACACACACACACACAAGTGTACACAAAATGTAACTGACGTATCCCCCACACCTGCTGCAGGCTGGGCATATGTTCTTTACCCAAACATTCCATCACTTTAGACCGGCCCGAGCGCGGAAATAGCTCCCAGAGAAGGGACAGGGGGCGGGGAATAGAGATTTCAGCCGCGGTGAGAGAAAGAGAAGCCGAGATAAAAGGGCAAACACCTGCGTGCCGCAGTCAAGTCGAGGCGCCAGACTGTCTGGCTGGTGTTGGCCAAGTTCAGCAACAGTTAACGCAGCTGGGCGTGGGGTTAGTGGGAAATCGAGGAAACTCTTCGAAATAGGATGTTTGTAGAGATTTGGTGCAATGGGGGAAAGGGAGAGATGTTTTGACCTCCTGGACAATTATCAGGCGCAAGTACTGTAAATTGAATGAAAGATTTTAAAATAAAGATATATTTGTTCAACGTGTGACAGTTGGTTTTGGGTGTATACGTCAATTAAAGTGTTTCTTCTTTTCTATCACCGGCTTTAAACTCCGGCGGAAAGTTCGTCCACTTCTGGTCTTTGGTTTTTTGTTCCACAGCTTGGGATTTGAGGGCACCTCCGATCTAGCTTCTATGTATGCAGACTGTTGGTTCCTCGCCTCTCGGGCAGGCTAATTTCTAATGACTATCCCATCCCTTACAACAGGCTGGTTAAAAAGAGAGCAGGCGCCTC
>CAJHNH020007579.1:232665-395162 GCA_905116865.2 Candidula unifasciata
GTATTAAACACTCCGGCAAATTTATGAAACTTGTTACAATCCACAAAACAGTGTCGGGTCAACAACTGTGAGCACTAATAAACATACAACCAGGAAAGATGCAGTGGCGACGAGCTCAACAGTCAACTAGAATGTGAGTCGTCGACGAAGTCTGACATTATATCTACGCCAAGAAATTTTCGCACGCGTCACGTGCTAAGCACACAGGCTCCGCCCCACGCCGGGCCAACTGTGAGGGCTGAGAATCCCAGTGCTTCGTTAGGCCGCTAGCCCCGCCTCTATCTCCAGTCCCTTTTCCTCAAGCTAACCCACTTTCCCACGGTCTTCCATTCTTTCTCAAACAGCATCAAGTCCCCAGTCTTCGCAAACATTTTTTTAATACATTCGAGAAATACCTGTACACCTGTTTAGAGGCCTTTATTTGAGGTCCTTTCTCGGTCGGGCGCTATTCACGGTAGAGGAACGGGCACCTCACACCTGTGTGGTCTTTTGTGTAGTCAACAATCCTGCCAGTGACACGTGATATAAATTTATGCCGGGGGTGACCTGTCCCGTCTGTACGCCAGACAGACTGGCGCCGCCACTGTGACGTCAACCTTACAAACGTGGAGGCTGTACGGGCCCGAAGCAAGTTGTCGGACTCTCGCATTGTGTCCCCCGACTATTGTTTGAATGGGGGAACCTGGTAACACGGCGACCCAGGAGTTAGACCGTCTAGCGCTCGTTGGATATGTCCACAAACGGTGGTGACGTAACATCATCACAAGAAGTTTATTTACCGCGTCTGTCCCAACCTGTCGCTGTCATGGCCTGGCGGTCACACACCTGGCCCAATTAACTTTATGTTATGTTAGTTGCTGGCAAGAGGACGAAAATGGCTGTTTACCGCTCTACCTATGTACCAGTCCTGACCTATGGGTGTGAGTCATGGGCAATGACAACAGCTCACAGAAGCCAGCTGCAGGCCTCGGAAATGAGATACCTGAGAAAGGTGGTCCAAGTGACAAGAAGGGACAAAGTCCGCAATCAGACAATACGTCAAGATCTTGATACCCAGCCCTTACTAACCCGAGTGGATCAGTCACAGTTACGATGGTTTGGACATGTGTGCAGAATGGGAGAAAATCGGCCACCATGGCAAGCATGGGAGGCTAAGAACCAGGGAACCAGACCTCCGGGACGACCCAGGGTGCGCTGGGAAGACAACATCCGACAGTCCCTGACTGACAGAGGACTGGAATGGAACAAAGCCAGAAAGAAAACTGCTGATAGAGACGTCTGGCGATCTCTCTGGCAAACCTCTACACCCCAAGGTAGAAGAGGAGCGACTAAGTAAGTAAGTATGTTAGTTGCGTATCCTTTACAGGGCGTTGTAGAACCAACCCAAGCATCCCCTGGCTTTTGTGTGATTTCTCTAGACAAATTTACGTCCAGTAGTTTCCTATTGCCCCTAGACGGTCGGCCCCCTGATACCACTGTCAAAACCAACGCAAGGCGCATGGCCCGCAGCTGGGATCGAACCCGGCACCCCGGCATTACGAAGCGTTCGCATCGACTTAGCCAAAGAGCCGACAATAAACTTTATACCCTCATAAAAAATTAGGTTCGCAGACAAAACTGGCTGGCACCCAAAAATAGCAATAGATGATGAAGGAATTGAAAGTTTCATAGACTTTGAACACTTGGGCTCCATGATAAATAGCAACTTCAAAGGTCCCGGGTAGTTAGCATCCTTTGGATGTTTTCTCTAGGTTATGCCGGCGTATTGGGAAATAAGCAGACAGATAGACTGGTTGGTTCTACACCATTTGTTGGTTCAACTGATGTATGACAAATTGGATGTTGTGGGAGCCTTTTAGGATGGAGTGGACAGTACCGATGAACAGACAGATCATTACGGTCTGGGGAGAATGGCACTGCGAAGAGTTACAAGGGGATCTGGCCGACGCTCGACACTCAGGGGAAAGGCGAGACGGATATACAATCAGACAGTTACTGGTGCCATCGGAATTTTAGCTCTTCGCTTGTTGCTGAAGATGATGGGGGGCTTATGGGGGTGTACCGTGTGATGTGATGTCGATTCCTAATTCAACATTCAATAAGTATCAATACAGAATGTTTGACAGAAGTCAGAAGGTGGATGGCCACAGCTTTACAAAGATTAAACAGAATAAAAAATCTAAGTTAAGCACCAGCAAGGAAATCAAAATAAAGCACCGAGGGCATGCGTCATCGGTGTAACAACATACAGACGTGATTCGTGAACCATCTCCCATTCATTCAAGGAGAAAATAAGAGCTTTTGAGCTGAAATGCTATATAAAGATGCTCAGAATATCATGGACAAAGAAGAGAAGAAATACTGACATTCTAAAAGATCTGAACATTAAGGCCTTTTTTCTAATAAACAAAAATATTTGGGCAATATAAAGTGCCAGTTAGAAAAATAATAACGGCAGGTGTGGTACGCCCCCCCCCCCCCAAACCCAAAAAGGGGGGGGGGGGGAGTCGACCATCACGAAAAAGTGCACAGAATAAAAATGACTCCTTGGATAGGAAGAGCTGGCGAGAGACCGAGTTTCTTTCAGACAGACAGTGATGAGAGCGACGTTCTGCAAAGGACCTGCTACATGATGATGTTCATTGTTCAGAAGTGACAACGGAAAACCACAATACCTGAAAATTTAACGGACCTCTTATCGCAGTAGTTCCTTCAACATTTTTCTCTAAGAGCGACGTTCTGCAAAGGGCCTGCTTCAAGATGATGATGATGCCTTCGTGTGTTCTGCAGAAACACCGTGACCCACACCATATCATCCTTATCCTTCTGCTTTTTATCCACATCCATTCCCATGTAGGTTTCGGGCCCTATCATAGGGAAAACAAGAATAGACTCAATGTCTACTCACAAGCATGCCGTAAAAGTCGACTAATCGAGGGCTTCCTTCAAAGTTGGAGTGCATCTGCCGGAGATGCAAGGAACCAGCAGTCTGCATACAAATTAGTCAGATCTGAACGGGGAAAAAACAGATGCACATGCATCACTCAGGTTCTGGAACAGGACTGCAGTCCAGAAGTGGACGAACAACCAGAACTTTCCGTAGGAGTTTACAGCTGGTGAACGCGAAGAAGAAGATCCAATTCCAGATCTTCTTCTTATAAATATCACCATCACTTCCTCATGAAGGCCCCAGGCCTCCATTTTGTGAAAAAAAGGGAGGGAGGGGGGATAGATCCACTGCCGCCAGAATCTAGATTCAGACGAACAAGCAAAATTTCCGCCAGAGTTTGTAGCTCCTGAAAGCCAAGAAATAGAAAAAGAAGGCGATGACGATTACAATGATCCTTCAAAATTCGCATTCTTCCGTTCCTACCACTACTACTCCTATTACTACTACTACTACTAGTACCACCACTACTACTGCTGTTTCTACTACTGCAGCTGCTGCTGCTTCTACTACTGCGGCTACTTCTACTACTACTGCTGCTCTTTCCCCTACAACAACTACTACTACTAATATTACTACTTCTACTACTACTGAAACTACTACTATTTCTTCTTCTACTACTACTACTACTACTACTACTGATACATCTAATACTGCTGATACTGCTATTACTACTTCTACTACTACTGATATTACTACTACTACTATTGATGCTACTGATACTACTATTGATGCTACTGATACTACTACTACTACTATTAATGCTACTGATACTACTACTACTACTACTACTACTACTACTACTATTGATGCTACTGATACTACTACTACTACTACTACTATTGATGCTACTGATACTACTACTACTACTATTAATGCTACTGATACTACTACTACTACTACTACTGATACTACTACTACTACTGATACTACTACTACTACTGATACTACTACTACTACTACTACTACTACTACTACTACTACTACTACTGATACTGCTACTTCTAATACTACCTCTAATACCGCTTCTACTACTGACACTACTACTGATACTACTACTGATGCTATTGATACTACTACTACTGATATTAATACTACTAATGATACTACTACTACTACTGCTACTTCTACTACTACTGATACTACTGCTACTTCTTTTTCTTCTTCTCATTATCATTATCCTTCTTTTTTTTTCTCCCTTTTCTTTGTCGTTGTCGTCATATCACCATTCACAACTTCTCCTCCTCGTCCTTCTTTTTCTCGTTGTGTTTCTTCATCGTCTTATCCTTAAAAAAAATGTAAAAGGGTTAATTGCTGGCTTAAAATGGTAGGGGCTTCATGGGTTTTTATAACTGAGGGCTTCACCAAGCCTAAATCTGGCCCTGAGGGAAACAAGTGAAAGAAACACGGCAAGAACTCTACAAATCAAGCAGTCTCGTTTGGGATGTCTACAACCCCGTGTCATGCACGTGCAAGCCTCGTTGATAAACACCCCCGTTTAAAAGTCCTACTACCAACATCCATGTTTCTCGATGCCTTCCCTTTGAGACAATTCACGATTTTTTATGCCCCATAATTTGTGATGCTCCTTTCTGGCTTGCCCCTTTTGTCATGCTCCCTGAGATGTAACCATTCTACTGAGCTAGTCCGACAAAGAAATCAACAGAAGCTCAGATCGAGCGAAATGAAAATGAAATTAAAATTACAATGGCACAAAGGGAAAAAAAAAAACGAAATGCACGTGGGATCGACAGATTACAAAAAGTCCGACAGCTGTCTGACACGAAGACAAGGACAGTATGTCGGGCGATCATGGTCCAAAACAGCTGGTCTTTCAAATACTTCTTCTTGTTTTGAAGGGCACCACTGGGGTCTGGCTAGGTAACCAGATGGAAATTTTTTTTTTCTAAATAGAAATCTACAATTGGCCTGTTCTCACGGCCCAGAAGGACCAACTGGCAACTTGTGAACTGTTCTTTGTTGTCGGACTGCATGGGCGAGGGGCAGATGGACGGACAGACACAAACACAACCCGCATTGAAGGTTCCAGAGACCAGGTTTGGGCTCGCTAAACTTCTGGCACCTGTCGACGTGAGAGTGGAGCCAGAGGGGTAACACCTCCAACAAACCACGTGACAGTTGCTAGTTACATTCATTATTTAGGCGCTCGTCACGCCTTGTAAACCGCCATTATCTCACATTTCACATCTGTTTGTGTTTCGCTTGTTTTATCTGCTACTGATGTCCGTGTTGTCGTATGCCTCACACAATTCATCTTCTGTTCCCAATTGTATTGTATCCTTTAGCACTTTTCTTTTAGTTCACCCATCTCGGGAGATTTCGCTAGGTGTTCCCGGGACAGTCCAATATTATGGTCGGTGTAAGTCTGTGCTAACTTCTCACCCTAATTTCTTATACCAGTGATTCCCAAACTGTGCGCCGCTGGGCACAGGAAAGCCGGGACCTCTTCACAGGGGCGCCGCGAAATATTCGAAGATAAACGAATTTTTTTCTTTAAATCTCTTACTGACAAACAGTCATACTTTTACTTAGGTTAGGGCGCCTTAGAAAATTTGTAATTGAAAAAAAAAATTGGTGCCGCGACTAAGAAAAGTCTTGAAAATACTGACTAATACTATTGGACTTTGTCGGGAACTCCCAATGAAATATCGGATTCCCCGAGATTCTTCTTCTTCTTCTTCTTCTTCTGCCTTTATATCCCCCAATGGAGCATAGGCCCTTAACCAACTCACGCCAAGTCGTTCTATCCTTCGCCATTGCATGGAGCTCTCCCCATGTCCTCCCAATCTTTCTAACCTCATTCTCCAGCTCTCTTCTCCATGTGTTTTTTTTTTTGGCCTTCCTTTATTCCTATGCCCCTGTGGGTTCCATTGCAAAGACATTCTAGTTATGCTGTTCTCCTGTTTTCTCAGTGTGTGCCCTACCCAACGCCAGCGGCTTTTCCTCACCTCCTGATCCACTGGAGTCTGTTTAGTTCTCCCCCAAAGTTCTACATTAGTTATTCTATCATACCATTTAATTCCCTCTATTCTGCGCAGGCACCAGTTAATGAATGTCTGTAATTTATTAGTAATTGCCTTAGTTGTTCTCCATGTTTCCGCCCCATACAAAAGTACTGATTTGACATTAGAATTACAAATTTTTAGTTTAGTTTTTCTTTTAATTTCAACTTCCCCGAGATAGGCTGAATAAAAAAAAGGGTTCCTCTCCTTTAAAGAATGCAAAGAGAAGGCCAACCAGAGAGATGGATTTAAGCGGGTGATATTTGCAGCAAAGAACCTCAAAGGCTCGGAATGCTGAAGAAGAAGAAGAAGAAGAAGAAGAAGAAGAAGAAGAAGAAGAAGAAGAAGAAGAAGAAGAAGAAGAAGAAGAAGAAGAAGAAGAAGAAGAAGAAGAAGAAGAAGAAGAAGAAGCAGAAGAAGCAGAAGAAGAAGAAGAAGAAGAAGAAGAAGAAGAAGAAGAAGAAGAAGAAGAAGAAGAAGAAGAAGAAGAAGAAGAAAAAGAAGAAGAAGAAGAAGAAGAAGAAGAAGAAGAAGAAGAAGAAGAAGAAGAAGGATGAATTTTCTGTCCAGGACATTCGTGTGTGCGAGGCAATAAGCAGACTGATAGATTAGCTACTACCGCTCCTCTGGGCGGTGGGCTAATTTATTATAAAGCAGACGTGGTGAAGGCTCCCTGCGATCAAATGGACATGGCAATAGAACAGACAGCTAATCCACACATTGACAGACTAATTTAGCGGGGGTGAGTAGAGGTTATGGAGGATATTCGTCACTGAAGGGGGAGGGGAGGGCACAGGCGGACTTTCAGTTAGGTTGCAACTGTTACTCTTAGCATGTCCACTCTTCTTTGGCTACTATGTAAGGAGACTAGGCACGTGTGGGAATGTCCCGAGTGCAGTAATGTCCCTTCTTGATTCATTCATTCATACATTTGTGGAGCTTTATGAAAGAGCTTAACTAATTCTTGTAGACTCGGAGGTGAGGAAAAGACTATGGCGCTGGATATGATAAGCAGAGAAAAAACTTGTAAATTTAACTAGAATATTTTTTTTTTTTTTTTCATCGAACACCGGCTGTGAATTCCAGTGGAAGGTCCCGGTTAATCGTCCGCTTGGACTTTTGGCTTTCACCTGGACCTGATTTTTGCGTGTACAACCGTTTTTTATTTCCCTGCCTCATGGGCAGCTGTACGCCGACTTCGAAGGAAGACGTCAGGCCTATTTCTAGGGTGACTGTGGCCATTGTTTTGTGTGGGACGAGACGTTGCCTGATTTGTGTGGTGTCCACTTTGGCTCCTTCGACGCAGGTATTGCCCCCGGAGTACCCCTTTGGGTCAGCCCCCTGTGGAACAGTTAGCCCTCAAGGGAAGGCAGGGGCAGATCATGGGCATTCCCCGCCATCCAAGGAGGCATCCATGTATGCAGAGCCGGCACATGGCGCTCTGGTTCTGGGCTCACCCAAGGAATCGTCACGTCCTGCACATGCCTGCTTAACCTCACAACCGTATCAGGCCTCCCGCTCGACAGGGGCTGCGCCCTCTGGAAGTCAGCGGGGAGCAGCCCGTGGGTTTTGGACTTATGTGACCACACAGATAGGTACATTCTTTTTTCTTCGCACGTTAGATTTCTTTGACGAGCCGTTAGCCCGACCGAATTTTTCATCCTGCATCAGGCATATCGTTATCAGTTTTGTCCCAACACTCGGGCGAGTGGGGTCTTTGGGTGTGGACATTCGGTCTTTTTCAGTTCAATACAAATTTTGATGGTCAGCTTTTGATCCGTATGATCTAGTTTTGTCGGACATTTAGGCTTAGCCATCCGATGGATGGTTGCTGTTGTGGTGTACCTCAGCGCGGTGACGACGACACTGAGGGTTAACCGAGGATTTGCATGAATGGCCAGCCTATGGATGGTTGCTGTTGTGGTGTACCTCAGCGCGGTGACGACGACACTGAGGGTTAACCGAGGATTTGCATGAATGGCCAGCCTATGGATGGTTGCTGTTGTGGTGTACCTCAGCGCGGTGACGACGACACTGAGGGTTAACCGAGGATTTGCATGAATGGCCAGCCTATGGATGGTTGCTGTTGTGGTGTACCCCAGCGCGGTGACGACGACACTGAGGGTTAACAGAGGATGTGCAGTGAACAATGTTCTCTTTACTCCGCAGTCTTTTAACCAAGGGTTGTAATTTTGGCTGTACGTTTGGCAAACCTACTCATGTTCCTAATGAGTTTTGATAACATTTTTCACCCAAGCGTTTGGGGGCGGGCTGATGAGGGCCACAAGGACACATCACCTCTGGGGGCCGCCGAACTCCGAGATCCCCTGACAGCTCTGTTAATGCTCATTTGAGACATTATCCGTGGCGCACGACGAGGACGTGCTGTAGGGGTCTTGCGTCAGGTTCCGTACAACCAGGATAGTGAAGGACTGGCGCCCGAGTGACGTACGGAGTATCTCCTTATACACGTCATGTTGGACTTAACTTCCCCTCACGCCTGTGATATAAATCACCGCGCCACACTAGAATATTCTTACATTATTGGCAGCAAACAGCAGCTATAAGAATTAACAACTGTTTAGGTACAATTCAAGGTACAATTCAAAGCATAAAGAGGGGCGTACGACAAGAATGTGTACTATCACCTGATTTGTTTTCAATATACGGTGAATATATAATGAGATCTTTAATTGATATGCCCGGAATTGTGGTTGGTGGGCACAATATAAACAATTTACGTTATGCTGATGACACGGTCTTGATAGCAACAAGACAGAAAGAACTACAGGAAATGAACTACAGGACATTGTGGTGTTAGAAAGTCGAAGAATGGACCTCAGTTTGAATAATGGGAAGACAGAAGTAATGGTGGTATCAAAGAAACGAATTATTCCTAAATGTGTAATAAAAGTCGATGGTGTTATTTTAGGACAAGTACAGAAATTTAAGTATCTGCGCACATGGATAACATCAGATTGAAGATGCATAACTGAGATAAGAAACAGAATAGGACAGACAAAAACTGCATTTTATAAAATGAAGAACATCTTGTGCAATATTTTGTCATTGAGAGTTAGAACAAGAATTCTTGCTTGCTACATACATCCAGTTTTAACATATGGCTGTGAATCCTGGACAATTGGTAGACAGGCCAAACAATTTCTTGAGGCCTCAGAGATGTTGTTTTACAGAAGAATGCTTAGAATACCTTGGACAACCAAAAAGAGCAACCAAGAGGTTTTGAAAGAGGCGGAAGCCCGAAGACAGCTTATCACAGACATCAGAAGGAGACAGTCATCAAGAAGAAGAAGAAGAAGAAGAAGAACGAACGAACGAACGCATTGTACTGTCAAAAACAAGAAACAAAAAATTTCGTTCTTTCGTTAATAGTAGTAGTAACAGCAGCAGCAGTAGTAGCAGCAGCTGCTGCAGTAGTAGTAGTGGTAGCAGTAGCAGTAGCAGTAGCAGTCGTAGTAGAAGCAGTAGTAGTTGCAGCAGCGGCACCAGCAGTAGTAGTAGTAGCAGTAGTAATAGTAGAAGGAGAAAGAACGAACGAACAAACGAACTTAAAGTAAAAATTTGTTCGTTAGTTGTTATTGTTTTGGTAGTGGTGGTGGTAGTAGTAGTAGAAGATGATAAAGATGAAGGAGAAGAAGAGGCAACAATTCATCAGGAGTCCATATAAGTAAGTTCTTATATGTACATATACATGGAGCCTCCATAAGATAGAGCCTCCATTTGAGTAAACACGTATGCACAAATGAGAATAACTTAAGATCCCTTTTCACGCCTTTGGCGCATCGGGAATATGGGCAGAGCGTCCCATATTTTAATGAGAATAACTTACTCATCAACAAAGCAGGTCATATTTACCAGCAGTTTTTCTCAAAGTTCCTGTAAAGACAGCAATATAAACGGAGCAAGGGCGGGGGGCATCAGACACACACTAACAACATGGAAATGATTTGTTCTGCCTCCTGAGACTTCACCAGGAAGTCGTGGACGACACCTGAGCGCCTGCCGGCTTATTTACTTGCGAGGAGAACTTGAGAGCGCTCGACCAGGTGTTGAGCCGACAGACTGGCGCCAGTAGCGACTCCACTTCGTCTGCATGTCATTTCGCTTGCCCCACTTTTTCGGGACTGTGAAGTGTTGCTATTATCTGCTGGGATCCGGATTATCGAGGTAATTGTGGGGGTTACTAACTGGCGAGATTTGTTGTTTGAGGGTGGCGAAATTGGGGATACTCCAGGCAACAGATTCGTTCTTTGAAAAAAAAAAAAAGTCGGGTGTTCAAAGGCAAAGTGGATCGGCTTCAATGCACCGGGTTGTAGCCTGGGCCAGGCTGCCGACAGTTTTTGGCGAAGAGTATGAACTTTTGTTGTTGTTGAAAAGGTACCAAAAGGCAGACATTAAAAAAAAATTAATTAAAATACAGTTTGAGTTATGAGTTAGATTATCTTCACAGCACTCCGGACACATCCATAGGCGCTCAGATTCCCCTCTCAACATATTCATCAGCGTCGTGCGGTTAATAGTACCAGTCCTATGTTGGTTAACAAGACTTCGTGTGCGTCCAGTGTGCTTCTCATGCTTGGCTGTGCCGATCTTTACTCCCAATTCGCGTATTCTTAGAACTGATGTGGACACGTTGCTTCCAAAATTAGAACGTCCTATCTCTCTAAAGGCAATAACAATGTCTGCTTGATCCATGGGCCGGCCATCTTCAATTAATGCAGTGCCTGCCAGTCAATCAGCTCTCTCATTACCAACAACGCCTGTATGCCCTGGGACGAATATGAAAGTAACTGCACACACAGGAGAATTTTGCAATGACTCAAGCCACTGTCTGCGTAACCGAGGCCATCGAAAGTACTACAAAGAATCATTCAGCACCAGTGTTGCCACTTTGGATGTTTTACATCCAGTTGTGGATTTCAAGCTAGAAGATAGACATGGCCAATAAGACACCTTTTTTTTTTGGGGGGGGGGGGGGGGGGGGGGGTGACTAGTTGACCATGTTCTTAGTGCACTTGTATTCGTGACTAGGCGCACACGCCGTCTGGAGGTGACAGGTTCAATTTCTGGCACGGTAACTATAGCTTTCGATTTTTATGTTGTCTAATGTGTTCTTCTATCTTTCTACTTTTTTCTATGAGTGCCGATCAATACACTTTCTGTCACCTGATGAATTCATAATATTTAACAGCCTCAAAGGTTCCCCCTCTGTTTATTTATAGGAATGACGTATACACACCGGAACCTACCACAAATACCTTTCTGAAATGTTTGTGTAATCTAGACAAAGCATGAAGGTTTACTGTGTTCGTAAATTGTTGCTATGATTGTTATTCGACATTTATGCTTCGTTAATATAAATTTCTGTAACCTATGGTGCCATTTCAATGGTTTGAAATGAATTCTGTCCGTATTCCATAGTTGTGGATTTCAAGCTGTACGATAGACATGGCCAATAAGACACCATTTTGGGGGGTGCCTAGTTGACCATGCTCTTAGTGCACTTGTATTCATGGCGAGGCGCACACGCCGTCTGGAGGTGACGGGTTCAATACCCGGCACGGTAACTATAGCTTTCGATTTGTATGTTGTCTAGTGTGTTTTTCTATCTTTCTACTTCTTTCTATGAGTGCAGATAAATATACTTTCTGTTACTTGATTAATTTATTGCATTTATATAGCGTTTTTTGACGGTAGATGTTTTTCTAGAAGTTTTTCATTTTGAGTGAATTTATCAAATGTAACCTAAGAGACAGGATGAAATTGGACCTTTTAAATGTTATCTTGACAATACAATTCGGCCTGAAAAGAGTAGGAAAAGTCTGTTCCACTTATCAGCTCCCTGATTGGGTATTAAAAGAAATTGGAACAGCTAAAGCATACCAGAGTCATTTTGGTTCTGAAGCTTCAACTTCATCATCCAAGCTAAGTTTATCCTGTGGATCTTGTAAGGCAGACTTCAGTAAAGATAAGGACATGATTCTATAGGGTAAGTCATATCAATTGCTATGTAATTTATGACTCTTTCTATTTGGATGTTTTTTCTAGATGTTTTCCACGCAAATTTAGATGTTTTTAGAAATTTTTCGACTCCGTTTTGGATGTTTTTTGTCAAAGAAAAGTGGCAACACTGCTCAGCATATACACGCGGGAATAGTCCTGTGATCCAAACCACATGAAAGCCTGTGTCACCGCCATCACCTCCATCGTCATGCTGCTGGTGGTCATGGAGAAGGCACCGCTGGCTTCCTTAACTGTGATGCTTGCCACTCTGCACATCACTTGGGCGGAAATTGTCATGAATCATTTGTTAAACATCTGATTATGCAGCACCAGCTGGTCTGTCCCTGCACTCACGTCCCAAAGCTATTAGAACCCTACACAAATCTGAAACATGATTGTTGGATACTTTGACCCACTCCTCTCGCTCAAATTTATCAAGCCTGTACACTTGTCCAATTGTGTCTTCAGCTTGCGCCATCCAAGACCTTTCTCTTTTCAGTCTTGTTTCCCTTAGCTCTACCCAGGGCTTCATGCAGGAGGTGCTTCTTGTCTGCAGCTACTCTGAGATATGACTTTGTCTGCAGAACCTTGAGCCTATCTGAAATAGTAGGCAGTGCAAGTATACTTAATTCTACTTAATTAAGTAGAATTATTTTGGAAAGATTAAAAGATGCTATTGATAAAAAGCTAAGAGATGAGCAGGCAGGTTTTCGGTCACACAGATCCTGTACTGACCAGATAGCCACATTACGTATTATAATAGAGCAAAGCATTGAACTAAACTCACTTTACATTGGATTTATAGACTGAAAAAGCATTTGACAGCATTGATAGGGAATCTCTCTGGAAATTGATGGGGCACTATGGAATCCCACAGAAAATTATCAACTTAGTAAAGTCAACAAATAAAGACACGAAATGTCGAGTTCTCCATGAGGGAAAGCTAACAGATGCATTTGAAATAAAAACAGGTGTGCGATAGGGATGTCTTTTGTCGCCTCTCTTATTTTTACTGGCTATAGACTGGACTATGAAAACAGTAACTGCTAACACCAAGAATGGAATTCAGTGGACCCCTACAAAAAGAGCTGGATGATCTGGACTTCGCTGATGATGTTGCTCTTCTGTCCCATTCACGGAATCAGATGCAAGATAAATTAAATATACTTGATGCGAGATCACAGCAGCTTGGTCTGAAAATCCATAAAGGAAAGACAAAGATAATGAGAATAAATCAGGCAAATAGAAGTGTGGTTTCTCTTAATGGCACCCCACTCCAAGACGTGGAGTCGTACACCTATTTGGGCAGTAATGTAGATAAAGATGGAGGAACTGATAGAGATAATAAAATAAAAAAGGCAAAAGGGGCTTTCATAGCACTAGGGAATTTGTGAAGGTCAAAAGAAATTAAAAGAAATACTTAACTAAAATTGTTTAATTCTAATGTCAAATCAGTACTATTGTATGGGGCAGAAACATGGAGAACAACTAAGTCAATCACTAATAAATTACAGACATTCATTAACTTGTGCCGGCGCAGAATAGAGGGAATTAAATGGTATGATAGAATAACTAATGTAGAACTTTGGGAGAGAACTAAACAACCTCCAGTTGACCAAGAGGCGAGGAAAAGACGCTGGCGTTGGATAGGACACAATGAGAAAACAGGAGAACAGCATAAATAGAATGTCTTTGCATTGGAACATACAGGGGCATAGTAATAAAGGAAGGCCAAAAAACACACGGAGAAGAGAGCTGGAGAATGAAGTTAGAAAGATGGGGAGGACAGGGGGAGAGCTCCATGCAATGGCGAAGGATAGAACAACTTGGCGTGAGTTGGTTGAGGGCCTATGCTCCACTGGGGGATAGAAAGGCAGAAGAAGCAAGTACACTAATAATAGTAATACACATACTATATAAAAACAACAGCCTTCATTGCAAGGGGCCGGCGGAGAAGTCGTTGAGTAAAGGGAGTAGAACAGTCTCTAGAAACGAAAAATAACATTAATACAAGCCATGTAGCTAGTAAAAGACAGAAAACTGAACATAAAACTCTCTGTGACGCTTAAGCAGTAGGACAACAGGGACACACACAAAAAGACGATAATCGCAAAAATAATTTTGTCATAGCTAATGTTCAGCAAATTCGTTAGGCCTATATAATTCGTAATCCCAGGACGTTACATCCCCCCCCCCCTCCTCCTCCCTTTTTTCACTCTATTCCGGGCCGGCTGGTCGACTGCCACACAAAGCTTGACACTCCATAGCTCCAACGATCGCCCCTTTGGATCTAAAAAATACACATTCGCGAACCCTAGAATTAAATTCAGAGGAGTAAAAAAAAGTGGTGTTGAAGAAGAAGAAGAAGAAGAAGAAGAAGAAGAAGAAGAAGAAGAAGAAGAAGAAGAAGAAGAAGAAGAAGAAGAAGAAGAAGAAGAAGAAGAAGAAGAAGAAGAAGAAGAAGAAGCGGCAGCAGAAGAAGAAGAAGCGGCAGCAGAAGAAGAAGAAGCGGCAGCAGAAGAAGAAGAAGAAGAAGAAGAAGAAGAAGAAGAAGAAGAAGATCGTATAAGGTACCCCATGAGTTTTAGGGCTCAATTTTTGGTAAGGTGGAAAAAAAATCGAGTGTTCCTAACTTGCTTGTCGTAAAGGGTAATTAATTAGGAGTTTGCTGAAATATGATGTACTGGGCCAAAAAGTCCAGATATCGCAACCTAGCTATACACAACAACACAACGTGCCAATCGTTCTTTTCCGGGCAAAATACAGAAGAAGTAAAAACGCGAAGATTGTGATCGTCTGTCAGTTTCCTCTGTGACACTCAATAAAATACTGACGTCAGAGGTTAGGGTTGAAGGTCGCGATGATACATGGCAAACATGCAAGACGGGGGAAACAGGGGAAGGGGGAAGGAGGGAAGCCTAAGACGGATTTGTGGTTTCCACAGTGTCGCTAAACGCGAAGATAAAAGCTAGGGGTAAGCCACGGCGACAGCAAGTCTGGCCCACACCTGGGCACACAGGTAGGTTACCAAGTCTGCATACCTCAGCTCTCTGGGCCGAAGAAGCTGGCGCCGCGCGGCCAATACGCGGATATGAACCGCATCAAAGTTGGGGTTATTTCCAGGGCTGTCGAAGTTGGTACTTTTGGACAAATTTGGTTCTCCTTGACCGTTGCTGAGCTCTCTGTATGGGTTCCAGCACTCTATTGTGGGGGAAAACAAGAATAGATCCACTAGCTGCCCAAAAGCATGTCGTAAAAGTCGACTAACTTCGAAGTCGGAGTACATCTGCATGAGAAGCAATTAACCAACAGTCTGCATCAAAATGAGTCAGACTTGTAAAACGTATATATAGGCAACTCAGTTTCTGAAACAGGACTAGTGTCCAAAAGCAGACAAAAAACCATAAATTTCCGCCGGAGTTTATATCCGGTGAACGTAAAGAAGAAGAAGAAAGAATATTTTAAACTTTGGCATTGTGTTAAACCTTTAAAAAAAAGTGACTGGTAGTAGGCTGAAAACTAAGCGTGATGCAAATATCCATGCAAATATACTATCTGAAGTGTTGGTCAAGTTGGCTTTTGTTTCAGTTTCAAACTCCTCTGGTGGAGTGTCCGTCCAAACAACTGGCAGATGGTTCTCCTCCATGTCTTTGTCGCGGTTTAACTGTCCAGGTTTTTTTTTATGCTCCAGCTTTTTTTATTCAATTTTATTTCCAAATATTTTTTGACATTAGGTTAAAACTTACTTTTATTCTTCTTGTATCTTAGGGTGTAGAGATTTGCCAGACGTCTCTATTTGCAGTTTTCTTTCTGGCTTTGTTCCATTTCAGTCCTATGTCAGTTAGGGACTGTCGGATGTTGACTTTCCAGCGAACCCTGGGTCGCCCTGGAAGTCTGGTTCCCTGGTTCTTAGCCTCCCAAGCCTGCCATGGTGGCCGACTTTCTCCCATTCTGCTAAAATGTCCAAACCATCGTAACTGTGGCTGATCCACTCGGGTTTGTAAGGCCTGGGTTTCAAGATCATGGAGTATTGTCTGATTGTGAACTTTGTCTCTTCTTGCCAGTTGGACCACCTTTTTCACTTATTTCTGAGACCTGAAGCTGGCTTCTGGGAGCTGTTGTCATTGCCCATGACTCACACCCATAGGTCAGGACTGGCACATAAGTAGAGCTGTAAACAGCCATTTATGTATTCTTGCCAATTTTATTTTTGCCAAGAAACCCTCGGTTGCTGGCCTGGAAAAGTCTTCCAGTAGTTTCTTTTCGAGTAGCCAGATTTGGCTTAATACATGCATTTCGATCTGTTACAACTCCAAGGTTTCTGAACTCGTTGACCTGTTCGAATGCGTACCATCCCATCATGATCTGGTGTTTGTTCCCCTCTCTTGAGATCACCATGGCTTTAGTTTTATAGATACTGATGATCATTCCTCTCTTCTCAAGCTCTTCCTTCCAGATAAGTAAGTTAGATTGACGGTGTGCCTCTGTTTTAGCTGTTAGGCCTATGTCGTCTGCAAATGCCAGTCCTGATAAACAGATTGGGTTATCTCCCAGTACCCTTCTGAGTAATTCTGTGTCTTCTCCTTACAGGTCTTGATGACATCATCCATCATAAGAATGAAGATGTAAGGTGAGAGAATATCAACTTGTCTAACACCGCTAGTGGTCTTATATTCTTCTGATATTAGTCTGGTGTTCTTACATAATTTCTGCAGCTTTTGTAGAAAATCTCCATTGCACGGATGAAGGGTGCTGGGATGTTTTTCCCTGCCAAGCAGTCACAGAGCTTGCTCCAGGGAACCTAATCAAGCAATTTTTCTAGATCAGGTGCATCGTGCTCTTTCTTATATTCAAGGGCTTTTTCACTCATTTGTCTTTGAAGATAAGATCTTGAGCACTTCGATTTGCTCTGAAACCACACGGGGCCTCGTCCAGCCGTGGCTCTACCAGACTTCTAAGTCTCTGCTCAAGAATTCTAGAGTAACTTTTACCAGGAACGCTGAGACGGAATATGCCTCTGTGGTTTTCACATTTTCTGTTATCACCCTTTTGAAACATAGGTATAATGATGACAATCTCCCAATCTGTTTGCATAGTTTTGCTACACCAGGCTGCCTGGAGAACCTTCAGGAGCAATCTCTCTCCTGCGACTGACATTAGGTTAATGCGATTATAATTGTTCCTTTCGTTTTCTTTCTGAAACCGCTGTTTGAGGTTAAGTTTCCAGCATAAGTGAGCACACAAATATCATTGCTAGCTCAGGTACTGATAACTAACCGTGTCAGCTGGAAGTCGTTACGACAGCTTTGTAGTTTTTAAAAAAAACTTTGCAAAAAAAGGGTACGTTAATGATACAATGGACAAATTATTTTAATTCTTATAAAATATAAGCTACGCCAATTATATAAACGTTGGTGTATATATATATATATATATATATATATATATATATATATATATATATATATATATATATATATATATATATATATATGTGTGTGTGTGTGTGTGTGTGTGTGTGTGTGTGTGTATGTATGTTTGAAGACATTTTAACGGTTGTTTGATCTTTTACGTGTTTTAGAACTTTAAAAAAAATAGGTACTATTCCCAAAGAATTTCGGCAGCCCTGGTTGTATTTACAGGTGCTGTAGTCACAGACTGAAGTATTTATGGCATATAATCGGCTTCTCCCAGGTAAGCTGTGGGGATATAGTGAATTTGGGCACTTTACCGCCTATCGTATAGTGTTGGTTTGATAACTGGCTGATTTTGTTTTTAACCCTTGGCAAATCAGTTTATCAATCAACTCCCAATCAATCAACTCCTCTGTGTGGGTTCCCGCGCTCTCTGTGTGTGTGTGTGTGTGGGGGTGGGTGGGTGTGTGTGTGTGTGTGTGCGCGTGCGTGCGTGTGTGTGTGTGTGGAAGGGGGGGGGGGGCTTCTGCCTCTCCAACAAGCATATCGTAGTAGTCGACTAATTAAGAGATTACTTCGAAGTACGAGTAAATCTGACCCCCAAAAGTCCGAAAAGAGTAAGGCAGATTTGTAAAACGGGTCCACATGCAAAACTCGGTCCTTGAACAAAGCCAAAGATTATAAACTGACGAACAACCAGGACTTTCCGCCCTTGAACGCAAACAAACAAACATCAAATAATCAAACATTATTGCCGTGGTAGATCTTCTTCTAGACGTCCTCGTCTATTTAAATTATTCATTATTCCAGTATTCCACCCCCCCCCCTCCCCCGGTCCACTTCTTCCCGGGATGTCTAATAAATACAATTTTCCCCCGTGTGGTTTCCGGGGCCCTATTATAGGGAAAACAAGAATAGACCCACTGCCTACCCAAAAGCCTGTCGTATGAGTCGACTAATTGGGAGCTTCCTTCGAAGTCGGAGTGCATCTGCCTGAAAGGCAAGGAACCAACAGTCTGCATACAAATTAGTCAGATCTGTCAAACGGGTACACACGCAACACTAAAGTTCTGTAACAGGATTGCAGTCCAGAAGTGGACGAACAGCTGGAACTTTTCGCCAGAGTTTACAGCTGGTGAACACGAAGAAGAAGAAGAAGAAGATATCGGCTTTTTTCTATCTCCTCTATCTATATTCTACACCAAGGGTTGACTAGACATTTCTCCGTTTCTTTGCATTTACTGAAAATTGCCGACTAGAACTTGGCCTCCATTTTAACAAGCACCTGGCAACTCCGGCCGTCATCATTATGCCTAACTATTTCAATTTCCATGTGCTTTCCATTTTCTCTTCCTAGGCATACGGTGAAAAGCTCTTTAACAACTCGGTTTTCTGGGCAGAACTATGAAAACAGCCATAGGAGAAAGACAAGAGAAGATTCTAAACAGCATTTTGCCAGCCAACACATGAATTAAAAACACAATAGAAGCATATTTGCCCGTGCCATTCGGCAAGGCAATTGATTTAAATTAGATTACCACAGTGAAGACTTCTTAAGGCGATCTCCGATGTGACGAACATTTGTGTACCCCGGCAATTTTTCTTACTTGAAAACTTCTTCGGATAAGAGGCATTTCTGTTGAGAAAAACCGGTGCTTTCTTAATATCCTACCTCAGACAGGGGAAACTGACAGGTCACGGTATAGTAATATTTCAGGGGGTGGTAGATAGGCTGCATGCAGTCGTGGGACCTAGGCTGCACTCTCGGGGGCGAAGGTGGGTTGGGGTAAGGGCCAGTTCTGGATGTTTCAGGGTCGTTAAAAGCATCAAAAAGCCGGAAAACCCAGTCTTACCACCCTTTACAATGTTGGACTGTCATGCGACGTTCATCTGGGGGTTAAGATATTACTAAAGAACCAATTCTTGGGTCACTGATGGCTTATCCTTATCAGGTCGGCACTGTGAAAGGTTCTTAGCAAGATCCAAATTGTCGCGGTTTCGTTGAGAAGGTGGGATGAGGAAGAAGCCCCCCCCCTCCCCTTTTAAACACACAAAACACAATGTTTTATGCAATCTTGATGTGTCTAACAATTGGACTTTGGTCCAGTGCTTGAGTTTTGCGTGTACATCCGTTTTACTGGCTTATTTGTGTGCAGTTGATTGTTCCTTGCCGCTCGCTTATATTTTAAATAGGTATGTCGGCACATGTGGTGTAGAACTTTCGAACACGCCATAATTCCAACATAACCGACTCGTTTCAGATGTATGCGAGTTGACGATAGACAACAAACCACGTCCGCTTATGGTACGGAGCGTAGTCACTTCATATCTCCGTGCCGATTTTCACGCTGCATATACCTGGGAACCCAGCCAAATGAATAACAATTCCGGCACCCCCATAAAAATTATTTGGCCACTTTTCTCAGACTTCATTGCAAACCTCCCCCCCCCCCCCCCCCCCCCCCCCGCCGCCCACTTCATTATAATAGTGAAGCTTTTAATGCGTGTGTATGCTAGTACATTTGCTGAGACAGCAGTCTGTCAATCTTTCCACAAGGTACTGTGATAAACATTCTGTATGTTTTTCGTTTGCATAGGCGCAGAGCAACTATGGGGTGACACGTTTGCTATGAAGCTGAAACTAAGATTACCAGATTTCTTGTTATGCAGAAGAAAAGGGAGTGAACTCTCCAAATACATGTTTAAGAAATCTGCAAGTAATCAATAGTAGTTATCCCCCTTATAATTCAGTAGAGCATAACTGTGAACATACACAGAATAACATTTGAAGAAAGTGGGGGGGGGGGGGGGGGGGAGGAATCACAGGCTACATTAACCAAACGGTGTGCAATATAGACAAACAATACATTAATTAACAAAAACCAGACGGACAAAATGTTAACAATAACTAACCAGTGTACTACAACAGACAAACAATACATTAACAAATACCAAAAAGTGTACTACAATAGACAAACACAATTTTAAACAATAACCAAACAGTATGCTAGAACAAACAGACAAAAGTAAACAATAACCAAACAGTATGCTAGAACAGACAGACAAAAGTTAACAATAACCAAACAGTATGCTAGAACAGACAGACAAAAGTAAACAATAACCAAACAGTATGCTAGAACAGACAGACAAAAGTTAACAATAACCAAACAGTATGCTAGAACAGACAGACAAAAGTTAACAATAACCAAACAGTATGCTAGAACAGACAGACAAAAGTTAACAATAACCAAACAGTATGCTAGAACAGACAGACAAAAGTAAACAATAACCAAACAGTATGCTAGAACAGACAGACAAAAGTTAACAATAACCAAACAGTATGCTAGAACAGACAGACAAAAGTAAACAATAACCAAACAGTATGCTAGAACAGACAGACAAAAGTTAACAATAACCAAACAGTATGCTAGAACAGACAGACAAAAGTAAACAATAACCAAACAGTATGCTAGAACAGACAGACAAAAGTAAACAATAACCAAACAGTATGCTAGAACAGACAGACAAAAGTTAACAATAACCAAACAGTATGCTAGAACAGACAGACAAAAGTTAACAATAATCAAACAGTATGCTAGAACAGACAGACAAAAGTTAACAATAACCAAACAGTATGCTAGAAGAGACAGACAAAAGTTAACAATTACCAAACAGTATGCTAGAACAGACAGACAAAAGTTAACAATAACCAAACAGTATGCTTGAACAGACAGACAAAAGTTAACAATAACCAAGCAGTATGCTAGAATAGACAGACAAAATTTATGAATAACCAAACAGTATGCTAGAATAGACAGACAGAAATGTTAACAATAACCAAACAGTGCACTACAAAAGACACAAATGTTAACAATAACCAAACAGTGCACTACAAAAGACACAAATGTTAACAATAACCAAACAGTGCACTACATAAGACACAAATGTTAACAATAACCAAACAGTGTGCTACAAAAGACACAAATGTTAACAATAACCAAACAGTGTGCTACAAAAGACACAAATGTTAACAATAACCAAACAGTGCACTACAAAAGACACAAATGTTAACAATAACCAAACAGTGTGCTACAAAAGACACAAATGTTAACAATAACCAAACAGTGCGCTACAACAGCAGGACGTTTTAATAACCAAACAGGAAACTATTTAAAAAAAAAAAACACACACACAAAAACTAGTCATCTATGTAACATTCTTTTTTCAGTAAGTCATACAAATCTGGTATGTCTACACATTTAACATATTTACGCTGGCATGAACACATTTCTGGCGTCCCCACATCTGAACAGGAGAACTGTCTAGAAACGATCACATCACATTTTCAACAAGACAACATTTATCACATTTCTTTTTAAAAAAACGTAGAAAAGTATGAAATTTCTACAAACTGTGTGTGTGATATTACAGAAGTACTGGTGATGGAGACAGACAAAACTTCACATTTCTGTTTATGTCCCACAACTGAACGCACAACCAAACATACACCATATAAATAGACAGGAATTGAAATATACAGACATTTCCCCCCCCCCCCCCCCCCCCTTTTTCTTCCCACATACACACACACACTTAGTACAGCACGTGAACCGTCACTCCCCCAGCCTACACTTCATCGTTAGCGACATGAAACAGCCCATGTCTAGAGAGTGCCGGGAGTGTTGTGATGTCCTTTGTAGTTAGTCAATTAATTAATTAGACAGACGTACACAAATCAAATGTACACATTCAGGAACATCTAAATATAAAGATATCAACAAATATAAATCAGAAATTATGGAAAGATAACATCAGAGAAACTACAACAGCACAATGTGGCTATGGTCGAGGTGGGCCCAACCTTATATATATTCCTCAACACCTGAAGTGGTCAAAGAGGAAGTGAAGAAGAAAAAGAAATAGAAGACGACAAACATAATATTGTGAGAAAATTCAATCTACAAGCAAACAAGAGGTTAAACTAATCTCTCAAAGGAGATATGGACACGTACATAAATTATGTTAATGCAACAGGGCTTCATATTGTAGCTAGCACACTAATGGTTGCAGCACACAGCTGGCACACTAATGTGTCGCAGCACACAGCTGGCACACTAATATGTTGCAGCACACAGCTGGCACACTAATATGTTGCAGCACACAGCTGGCACACTAATGTGTCGCAGCACACTGTGTTGCAGCACACAGCTGGCACAACAATGGTTGCAGCACACAGCTGGCACACTAATGTGTCGCAGCACACTGTGTTGCAGCACACAGCTGGCACAACAATGGTTGCAGCACACAGCTGGCACACTAATGTGGCACAGCACACAGCTGGCACACTTGTGTTGCAGCACACAGCTGGCACACTAATGTTTTGCAGCACACAGCTGGCACACTAATGTTTTGCAGCACACAGCTGGGAAAGCACAGTCGTAAGCTATGATCTATCTTGTTGGCTAAACACAGTACACATACTGCTGATGTTTTCCACCGAAGATCTGTGGATGGAACAGAGTCAAGACACTTCTGAAGCTTCTGCTTGGTCTGGCTCATTCACTGTTTAATGTTTTAACTGATTGCTGGCTTAATGTTCTGTGATTCATTCATCTAAAGCCAACTGTTCTGTAGCTCATTATTTGATGCCTTTTCCTGTGGTTTCTTGTTCTGTATCTATTTTTTCGATGCTTTGTCCTGTGATTCATTATTCTGCAGCTCATTATTTGATGCCTTGTTCTGTGGTTCATTTTTCTGTTGCTCAATATTTAATGCTTTGTTCTGTGATTCATTGTTCTCTAGCTCACTATTTGATGCCTGCTTCTATGGTTCCTTGTTCTCATTATTTGATGCCTTGTCCTGTGATTCAGTGTTATGTAGTTCCTTATTTGATGCTTTATTTTGTGGTTCGTGTCCTGTAGCTCATTATTTGATGCACTGTTGTCCTGTGGTTCAATGTTCTGTACCTAGTTTTTTTTTTCCAGCTTTGTACTGTGATTCATTGTTCTGTTGCTCATTATCTGATACCTCATTTTGTGGTTCATTGTTCTGTAGCTCATTTATTGATGCCTTGTCCTGTAGTTTCTTGTTCTGTACCTAGTTTTTTTTATGCTTTGTACTGCGATTCATTGTTCTTTAGCTCATTATTTGATGCCTTATGTTGTGGTTCATTGTTCTGTAGGTCATTATTTGATGTCTTGTTGGTCTGTAGCTCATTATCTGATGCCTCATTTAATGGCTTGTTGTTCTGTAGCTTATGATTCTGGGACTCTGTAGACTCTGGACTAATCTCTAGTGTATCTTCTTCTTCCACAATACCCCCACAGCTAAACAAGACAGGCAGATTTGAAGCACTTGGACTGTCTTCACATCTTCCTCTGGACACAGAACACCCTAGCACTTCTACTTCGCTGGGTAGGATTTCATGAGAATCATCAGCCAGACAATGATTGACACTGAAATCAAATGCAGAATGAAACACATCCTCATGGATCAGGTCATCCATGCAGCTACTGAACTCAGAAAGAATCTCACCCTCATAGTATGAGTTTGTTGCTTCAGCTCTAAATTTATCACCATATCCTGTCTCCGAGAGGTTGGGATAAAACCGACACTTGCTTCCTCTGCTGCGCCCACCAACTCCAGGAGTATATCTGGAGCTCCAGAAGTCAAGACTGCCCAGACTCCTTGTGCGACTGTTGTGGAACTGGGTTCTTCTGTCGACTACAGCAGGGCTTTCGGCGTCTGTCTGATTATCACTGCTGATGCTTATGTGCAAGTCATGCTGATGCTCTGCTTGTACCACTTCACTGCCGAGGATCGAGGCCAGATGCAGCCTTTCAGCAGCCTTCCGCAGCAGGACAGGTGAGCAAGGTAACGACTGGCTTCTCTGCTGCTGACGCCAGCAGTCAGAAACCTGAGACAGCGACAGTAGATCCCCACAACTGCCCTGACTGCAGCTGTTGCCGCTGCTCTTCCGTGGAGGGATTCCGTGCAGCTTTCTTCCGTCTTTAAACTTGCTAATGTCGGCGAAAGGGTTGACAGTGGCGGGGCAGTAGTGTGGGTCATCTTTGGTCATTGCCTGGGCGACGATTTGTGGAGTCATGTAAATCTCATCCTGGATGTCCGTGAAACTGTCGCTCATCTGTATGATGTTGTCCTCAGACTTGGATCTCTTGCGCAGTCTTTCTGCAGAATTTGATGAACAAAATAACAAAGTTAAGAAACCATGTACCTCAGCAATAACAGTGACACAATGACAAATAGGTTAGTTGGGTATCCTTTACAGGATGTTGCAGAACCAACCCCAGCAGCTGTGTGGTTTCTCTAGGAAAATTTACGTCCAGTAGTTTGCCATTGCCTACTGGATGGTCGGTTTCCTGATACCACTGTTGAAACCAACACAAGATGCATGGCCCGCAGTTGGGACCGAACCTGACACCCCGGCTTTACGAAGCGTTCGCATCGACTTAGCCACAGAGCCGACCAGTGACAAAAACACATCTTTTTATGTACAATTTATTCTTATCTTCTTTCTTTTTATTCTTCTGGTTCACCAGCTGTAAACTCAGGTGGAAAGTTCTGGTTGTTTATCCACTTTTGGACTGCAGTCCTGTTCCAGAACCTGAGTGTTGCGTGTGCATCTGTTTTACAGATCTGACTCATTTGCATGCAGACTGCTGGTTCCTTGCCTCTCAGGCAGATGCATTCTGACTTCGAAGGAAGCTCCCAATTAGTCGACTCTTTCAACATGCTTTTTGGTCTATTCTTGTCTCCCCCACAATGAAACTCAAAAACCCACACGGGAACAGAAAAATGATGAGAGGAAAAAGAAGGAAACGCAAACAATGAAAAGATGAAGAACATGAGAAATCAGTCAAATAATCTTTTTCTTCTTCTCGGCTGTAAACTCCGGCGGAAAGTTCTGGTTGTTCATCCACCTCTGCATTTTGGACTTATTCCAGAACCTGTGTGTTGCGTGCACAGCCATTTTACAGATCTGACTTATTTGTAGGCAGTTTATTGGTTCCTCTCCCTCAAAGTCGGAGTACTTCTGCCTGTGAGGCAGGAAACGGCAAAAGCCAGTAAAACGGATGTACACGCAAAACTCAGGTCTAAGTAAAAGCCAAAAGTCTAAAAGGATGATCTAGCGGGACCTTCCACCGGAATTCACAGCTGGTTAACGAAGAAGGAGAAGAATTGGTTCCTTACTTCTGAAGCAGATGGACTCCGACTTGGAAGAAAACCCCCAATTAGTCACCTCTTACAACACGCTTGTTAGGGAAGCATTGGGTCTATTCTTGTTTTCCCTACAACAGGGCCCCGAAACCCACACGGGCAGTCAAATAATAAAACAGACATGATGAATCTAGACAAAGACATTCAGTCAAAGAGATGATAAGAAATTACTGAGTCTAAGAACAACACACACGAGAACATACCAGAACTGGACACAGTGTCATTCTGTAGGCTCAGACTCTTGTAGATCTTCTCCAATGTTGGTCTGATGACAGCAGAGCTCGGACGTCGTTCTGGGAGAATCTAAGTCAATGATTATTACAGAAAGCTCTCACACAAATGAATTTATATTCTAGTTACAAAAATTCTAGTAGTTGTCACACAAATATATGATATTCTAATAGTTGTCATACAAATATATAATATTCTAGTAATTGTCACACAAATATATGATATTTTAGTATCTCCCACACAAATATATGATATTCTAGTAGTTGTGAAACAAATATATGATATTCTAGTATCTCCCACACAAATATATGATATTCTAGTAGTTGTCACACAAATATATGATATTCTAGTATCTCCCACACAAATATATGATATTCTAGTAGTTGTGAAACAAATATATGATATTCTATTATCTCCCACACAAATATATGATATTCTAGCATCTCCAATTAGTCAACTTCTAAGACATGCTTGTCGGGGAGGTAGTGGATCTATCCTTCTAGAGGATCTTTTCTGGAACCCACATGGGGAACAAGACAAGCATGACTGAAACATTTACCTGACAGCACTTGAAGGCCAGTTGTAGGAAGTCTAGAGGACAGTAGTCTACCAGGTCACAAATTTTCACGTAGTCGACTCCAAAGTTCTGAAACATTCAGTGCAACAAGGTAATGAGAGAGCAGATGAGTTGGCAAAAGCTGGGAGTAATCTTCCACAACCTCATCCACCACACAGCTACAAGGAAACCAAAACAGCGTTAAAGCAGTCTTTCAAGCGGGAGTGGAGAAGGCAGAATGGAGATTACAGACCAGAGAGTGACAGCATAAACAAACTCAACAGGAAAGAACAAACAATAGACTTCGGACTGGACACTGTGGTCTTCGAGCACACCTGTACAGGATAGGCATAAAAGAATCTGCTGCCTGTGATTGTGGAGCAGAACGACAGACCCCTGGGCACATACTACAGTACTGCCCTAACCTCTCCCAGCAAAGACTGTGGATCTGGCCCAAGGGAGCCACATTGAAAGAGAAGCTATGGGGGACCAGTGGCGACCTTAAACGCACAATCCTATTTGTGACCTAGACGGGACTCAATGTTTAGCATGACTGATGTCGAACGCAGAAGAAGAAGAAGAAGTATAACAAAGTTATTAAATATTTAGTACAACAAAGTTATCAGCATTCAGTATAAAAATGTTTTTTTTAAAATTCAGTACAATAAAAATATAAACCATTTAGTACAACAAAGTTTTAAAACATTCAGTACAACAAAGTTTTAAAACATTTAGTACAACACAGTTTTAAAACATTCAGTACAACAAAGTTTTAAAACATTCAGTACAGCAAAGTTTTAAAACATTTAGTACAACAAAGTTTTAAAACATTCAGTACAGCAAAGTTTTAAAACATACAGGGAAAACAAAGTTTTGAAACATTTAGAACAACAAAGTTTTAAAACATACGGTAAAACAAAGTTTTGAAACATTCAGCAAAACAATGTTTTAAAACATTCAGTAAGTAAGTAAGTAAAGCAAAGATCCCTTTTCACGCCTTAGGCCCCTCGGGCTAATGGAAGAGCACCTCATATTTTTTTAAAGACCAATCGGCACTGGGTGGGTAATGTGGTCAGCATTACGCCAGCCATCTTTACTTCCCCAGGAAAGCCATCCTGGTACCCATTTTAGGCTAGATAGACCTGCAACTCCCCATACCATGATAAAAATCCACGCAGCCAGCAGTGGGTTTCGATCACGGTATGTTGGAATTACGAGTCGGACTCGCAACACCTAAGCCAAGGACACTGCAAAACATTCAGTGCAACAATGTTTTCAATCATTCAGTACAAAAAAGTTATCTTCTTCTTTTTGACGTTCACCAACTGTAAACTCAAACGGAATATTTTGTTGTTTGTCCACTTCTGGACGTTCTCTGGAACCTGAAGTCTGTGTGCACATCCATTTTTACAGATCTGGCCTGCTTGTATGCAGGCTGTTGCTTCCTCACCTCTGAGACAGATGCTCTCTGTAGTCAACTTTTATGACAAGCATTTTAGGAGGCAGTGGGTCAGTTCTTTTCCTCATCAAAATGGGGCACTGGAAGCCACTTAGGGAGCTTGTTTCTGACTGAGATAATCACACTGAGGTACACTGTAAGCAACATCTTCTTCTGCCTTTCTAGCCCACAACGGAGCATAGGCCCTCAACCAACTCACGCCAAGTGGTTTTATCTTTTCCTATTGCATGAAGCTCTCCCCATGTCCTTCCCATCTTTATAACTTCACTCTCCAACTCCCTTCTCCATGTGTTTTTTTGCCTTCCTTTATGTCTATGCCCCTGTGGGTTCCAATCCAAAGACATTCCAGTTATATTGTTCTCAGGTTTTCTCAATGTGTGTCCTATCCAACACCTTTTATTCACCTCTTGGTCCAATGGAGCTTGCTTACTTCTCTCCCAAAGATCTACATTAGTGATTCTATCGTTCCATTTATTCCCTCTATTCTGCCCAGGCACCAGTTAATGAATGTCTGTAGTTTATTAGTTATTGCCTCAGTTTTTCTCCATGTTTCCGCCCCATACAAAAGTACTGATTTGACATTAGAATTAAACATTTTAAGCAAAATAAGCTAGCACAAACAATCAGTCCCCTCCCCACCAACCCACCCACCACAGAGAGAGAGAGAGAACATAACCTTGGACCCATTAGGGTCGTGGAGGTGTATTGATGGAAGCACTAGCACATAAAACTCACAATTTTTCTCTGTCTTCTGCTTAATGAATAAGTGTATGATAACTCAGTCCTGTCCATTTCTTGATGTTGTCATTCCAGGTTCTTCTTTGTCTTCCTCTTCTTCGACTAACCCCCAATGTTCCCAACAAAGTTTCACCACAGCCAAGAGAGGCTCCTGATGTCTTGCAAATTTGTATATTTTATCTCTGACATATTTTATAGTTTTGTGTTTTAAATAACAAATTCGTAAAATGCATCTGTAACATTTACATTCGAATGCCAGAATCCTCCTTTCCATTTCCACAGTGAGAGTCCAACTCTCGCACCCGTATAGGAAAATAGACAATACCAGTGATTTGTAAATATTGACCTTGACTACGATGCTGATTGTGCTCTTCCACATCTTATATTCAGCTGCGACAACGCGGCTGTTGCCATATCAAGTCTTGTCTTGATCTCTTTGGTACAGATGCCATTGTTGCATATGTGGAAGTCAAGAGAGATAAGAGGGAGAGTGGGCACCCACCTTAGTCCTTGGCATAGTCTCAGGATCCGCTTCAATCCGGGCAGTAATCTCAAGGAGGATGATCCCCAGAGAAAACACATCCGCCTGCCGAAAAACAAGATGCTTTAGAAAATACGGAGGCAGCCAAACCAATGTTAACACAGTAATAAATAGCCCAGCAGTAAAAAAACAAGTATGATATTTCCAGTCTCTGAATACATAACGTTAGCAATTGGTTGCATGGAGATGCACTAACAGATCCTTACAGGACTTGTTGCTGTGCAGTGTCTGCTAGGATTTTCAATTCTGCACATTGCACACGTTGCCAAGGATTCCAAACTTATGTTCAGTCATGGAAATGATGAGGCCGGAAGGGGGTTCTGTAGCAACTGCACATCTCTATTCCCATTAAACTTGAACTACATTCTCAAATACCATTTCATAATGGTTTTTCTTACCCGTGTGGGATCCCGGGCACTACTATAGGGAAAACAAGAATAGACCCACTGCCTACACAAAAGCCTGTCGTAAGAGTAGACTAATTGGGAGCTTCCTTCGAAGTCGGAGTGCATCTGCCTGAGAGGCAAGGAACCAGCAGTCTGCACACAAATGAGTCATATCTGTAAAATGGATGCACACCCAACACTCAGGTTTTGGAACATGGCTGCAGTCCAGAAGTGGATGAACAACCAGAACTTTCTGCCAGAGTTTACAGCTGGTGACCGCGAAGAAGAAGAAGATAATGGTTTTTCTATTCATCAAAAGACGAATGTACATGTGCCATATTGCACTGCTGGCTGTGCCTGGCAACATTTTATTGCTAGCGTCATGCTGTTAACCTCATCTTTTATAACCATCATACAACACATAGTTCGTTCTAAATATGGTGGAATATGTCACATTATGATGATGTTTTTAAACAAGTAGCCTCTATGAAAATGAGTCCTGGACCAAATTCTTGGCAGACACGCCATGTGTGAGTTCTAGGAAGACACCATGTGTGTGAGTTCTGGGGCCCATTTCTGGGAGACACCATGTGTGTGAGTTCTGGAGCCCATTTCTGGGGAGACACCATGTGTGTGAATTCTGGAGCCCATTTCTGGGGAGACACCATGTGTGTGAATTCTGGAGCCCATTTCTGGGGAGACACCATGTGTGTGAGTTCTGGAGCCCATTTCTGGGGAGACACCATGTGTGGGAATTCTGGGGAGACACCATGTGTGTGAGTTCTGGAGCACATTTCTGGGGAGACACCATGTGTGTGAATTCTGGAGCCCATTTCTGGGGAGACACCATGTGTGTGAGTTCTGGAGCCCATTTCTGGGGAGACACCATGTGTGTGAGTTCTGGAGCCCATTCCTGGGGAGACACCATGTGTGTGAGTTCTGGAGCCCATTTCTGGGGAGACACCATGTGTGTGAATTCTGGAGCCCATTTCTGGGGAGACACCATGTGTGTGAGTTCTGGAGCCCATTTCTGGGGAGACACCATGTGTGTGAGTTCTGGAGCCCATTTCTGGGGAGACACCATGTGTGTGAGTTCTAGGGAGACACCATGTGTGTGAGTTCTGGAGCCCATTTCTGTGGAGAAACCCTGTGTGTGAGTTCTGGGGCTAAATTCTGGGAAGACACCCATATGTGAGTGCTGGGAAGACACCGGTGTGTGTGAGTTCTGGAGCCCAATTCTGGGGAGACACCCGTGTGAGTTTTGGGGCCAAATTCTGGGAAGACACCCATATGTGAGTTCTGGGGTCCAATTCTGGGGAGGCACTCCATGTGTGAGTTCTGGGGCCCAATTCTGGGGAGACACTGTGTGTGAATTCTGGGGCCCAATTCTGGGGAGGCACCCATGTGTGTGAATTCTGGGGCGGCACTCCATGTGTCAGTTCTGGGGCCCAATTCTGGAGAGACACCCTGTGTGTGAATTCTGGGGAGGAAAAAACCCAAAACAGCAACCCTACCCATTAACAAGCCAGTAGAAAAAAAAAATGAGCAATTAAGGACTTGTTGAAATCAGCAGTATTTAGCTGAAAGGCACAAAATATCACAGTCCCTCTAAGGAACAATAAAAAGGAAGTATACAAACTGATCATCATTACTGTCCCTGGGTCACTGCTTGCTGCTGTCTGATCAGCTCCTTCCACTTTCTGACCATCAGATGCAACTGACTCCATGGATTCAAGCCTAAGGCCTGTCCAGCAAATTCAAGTCTGTATCCATGTCTTTCTTGGTCTGCCTCTACTCCTCTTCCCTTTACTGTAGTATTGTTTTTGAGAGGCCATTATACCTTTTTAGATGAAGAGGCTGTTAGATCTTTTTTGTCCATACCATTGAATTTTGTGTCCTTTCAGCATCGTTAAAAGAGGTTCATAGTTGCCAATGTGCTAGGTAATCATATGGTGAACATCGTCATTTGTGATGTTGTCTCTGTATTGATACAACCATCTGCAAATATACTGAAATACACTACAATAGTAGTCAGAGGTTACAATATATGTTTCTGGCCATAGCAGAAATGGGAGTCACCGTGGCATAGCGGCTAGACACTCACATGCGAATCGGAAGGTAGTGGGTTTGCTCCCTGGCGTAGCCAGACTTTTTTCAAAAATGACCTCAAATCCCAGGTTAACCTGGTGCAGTCAAGGGAAGAAAAGGCAGCCAGCCTGATGCCGACTCATCTTGTGCTGATTGGTCTATAAAAATATAGGTCTAGCCCTATACGCCTAGAGGCGTAGAAAAGGGTTCTTAACTTACCGAAGCACAGATGGCTCATCTCACAATACAGCCCTTGAACCCACACAGCGACTCCTTCATTCTGCTTTTGTTCAACAGGTGAAAGACAGACTACTGAGCACATACTGCAGTACTGCCCTAACCTCTCCCAGCAAAGACTGTGGATCTGGCCTAAGGGTGCCACATTGCAAGAGAAGCTATGGAGGACTGATGGCGAACTTAAACACACAATCCTATTTGTGACCCAGACAGGACTCAATGGTTAGCATGCCGGATGTCAAATGCAGAAAAAGAAGAAGAAGAAGAAAGTTCAACAGTTGGACAAAGCACTTGCTATTACTGGCTGGAGACTAGTTTTGTGTGAAAAAGATCAGATACAAGTGACTAAATCTGGAGTCACGGTCAGCATCCTTTAGAGACAAGACAATTCTAGAGATGCAACAAGACAGAATCTGCAGCAACAGCTTACCCGCTCGTCATAGAACTGGCCATGAATCACCTCTGGGGCCATCCACCAGGGGCAGCCAACAGGGGGCAGTGGTTCTGTGGATCTAGAGGGCAGAAATAAATACTGTCAGTACTGTGAATGGACATAGCAGCCCCCCCCCCCCCCCCCCCCCCCCCACGGATTCCAGGGAATAGACCCACTGCCTACCCAAAAGCATGTAGTAAGAGTTGACTAATTGGGAACTTCCTTCGAAGTCAGAGTGCATCAGCCTGAGAGGCAAGGAACCAACAGTCTGCACACAAATGTGTCATAACTGTAAAATGGATGCACATGCAACACTCAGGTTCTGGAACAGGACTGCATTCTTGAAGTGGACGAACAACCAGAACTTTCCACCACAGTTTACAGCTGGTGAACGCAAAAAAGAAGAACTGTGAGTGGACATAGCAGCTCTAGAACAATGGTTCTGTGGATCGAGATAACATCAATAAGTACTGTAAGTACTATGAGTGGACATAGCAACTCTAGAACAATGGTTCTGTGGATCTAGAGAGCAGAAATAAACACTGTCAGTATTGTGAATGGACATAGCAGCTCTAGAACAATTGTTCTGTGGATCTAGAGAGCAGAAATAAACACTGTCAGTACTGTGAATGGACATAGCAACTCTAGAACAATTGTTCTGTGGATCTAGAGAGCAGAAATAAACACTGTCAGTACTGTGAGTGAACATAGCAACTCTAGAACAATTGTTCTGTGGATCTAGAGAGCAGAAATAAACACTGTCAGTACTGTGAGTGGACATAGCAACTCTAGAACAATTGTTCTGTGAGTACTCTGAATGGACACAACAAAAATATGTCTGCCTCTTACCTCACAAACCATTCTCTAGTGCAGCGGTTCTAAAAACTTGGGGGGGGGGGGGGGGGGGGGCTGCAGCACCCTTTTCGGGCTAAAAAATGTCCCGCTACAGTTACCCTTAAAGCGGTTGAATACTTGAGGTAAGAAAGAAAAAAACATTGCAAATTTAATGTTTGGTTGTCTTTAATATGATGAATGAAACGGCTTGGATGAGTTTTTCATTACTGCTGCGGCACCCAATTTGAGAACCGCTGCTCTAGGGGTCAGTTTGACCCCAGACACATATCACATCAAGGGATCCCAGGACTTTGTACATTTTATATATTCCATGTATAACCTATGGCAGTGCTGAAGCCCCACTTACCCAGGATCAGGTATTTGTGTAGCTAATCCAAAATCAGCAATGACCGCTTGGTAATTTCTGTTCTCTCCCTTCTTGATGAGAATATTCTGTCAGAAAAAACAAGAACAAGTTCAAAGATGAATTACTGAACATAGTGAAACAGCTAAGGGCCCTGTGTTCAAGCCATTGTTGTATTTTACATATGTAGTGGTTTGTTTTTTTAAACGTACCAGCCAGTAATTACTTCAACTCTTTCCCTCCTACGATGTTCTAGTTTATTCACTGGTACTTTTCATTTTTCCAGATGATGATGTTATCCTGTGTTATAGAGAGGCATGAAAATCCCAGCCAATAAAACAATTTGCACCAAGAGGCCGCAAACCCCGCACTTCTGGTTAGGATCCATTCCCTGTAAATTTAGTTACATATGACGAGTTCTATTTAGACCTATGCAAAATTCAACAGGCCCGGATATTAATACATTTACTAAAAAATATTGCATATGGACCAAAAGGCTTTTAAAAGTCAAGTTTCTTAGTTGTCTAGGAAAACTGATGGAAACATTAGTAAATAAAAGGCTACTGTGGTTCTTGGAGACAAACTTGGTAATCACCACCACACAGACAGGATACAGACAGCACAGAAACACAAAGAAAGTTCTTGCTGTCTTCTTTGACCTCTCTCGTGCTTTCGATACAGTTTGGAAAGAAGGTCTACAACTAAAACTGCTACAGGCAGGAGTTGAGCACAACATGTACAAGTGGATCAAAGACTTTCTTTTCCAACGCAGAGCCAGATTCAGAAAAGATGGACACATCAGCAAACTGACAAAACTAAGAGAAGTTCCTCATGGCAGTGCGATAGTGCCAGCCCTGTTCCTGGTCTACATAAATGACATCACAACAGCCTGGCACCAGCATGTTTCTCATACCCTACATGCCGATGACTTTGCAGTTTGGAAGGCCTCCGAATACACAAACACAGCCTCATATCTGTTACAGAAAACTGTGGTAGATAGAGAGGATAGCAGATGCTGAACCACTTGAACAATATAAAACTCTTCTACAGTATAAGAAATTGAAAAGATTACAAAGTCACCCACTGCATTATAAATTTCAAGAGAGAACAAAAAAACAGACTTAAGCGTCAGAGCCCCAACCACCATGCTAGATAACTGTACAGACAGCACCAAGATCTGCTTGAAAGAGATGTTACATTGTGTAAAAAGCTCAGGCCAGAATCATGGTCACGCAAGCCAGAGAAGGCAAATGTAGTCCTTAAAGTACCAGGGTTCACTTTAAAAGATGCCCAGATGGAGACAACAGAGAAGCCTGGCTCTTGATATACCTGAAGAGAAATATCTCAACACCATTTGGACACAGGTTTTCACTGACGGCTCTGCTACAGATACAGTAGTACAGCAGAAACTTTCTCTCTACCAGCAGGTGACATCTGCACTAACTTCAGAGCTGAGGCAACTGCCCTTCTTTCAGCAGTCCAGCACAATATCACTCAAAACACAAAGGACACAAAACTGTTATACTTATTGACTCACTGTCTGTTCTTCTAGTACTATTGAGCAAAAAACAAAACATACTAATTGCAGATCTGAGGACCAACATAGGCTTGCTCTCCAAGAAAGAAGAACTTGTCCTGCAGTATATACCAGCTCACTGTGGTATTCAAGTAAATGAGAGAGCAGATGAACTGGCAAAAGCTGGGAGTATCCTTCCACAACCTCATCCACCACACAGCTACAAGGAAACCAAAACAGCGCTAAAGCAATCCTTTAAGGGGCAGGGGAGAAGGCAGAATGGAGATTACAGACTAGAGAGTGACAGCATCAACAAACTTAACAGGAAAGAACGAACATCAACTTTTAGGCTTTGGACAGAACACTGTGGTCTTACAGCACACCTGTACAGGATAGGCATAAAAGAATCTGCTGCCTGTGATTGTGGAGCACAAAGACAGACCCCTGGGCACATACTACAGTACTGCCCTTACCTCTCCCAGCAAAGACTGTGGATCTGGCCCAAGGGAGCCAGATTGCAAGAGAAGCTACGGGGGACCGGTGGCGACCTTAAAAGCACAATCCTATTTGTGACCCAGACGGGAATCAATGTTTAGCATAGCTGATGTCGAACGCAGAAGAAGAAGAAAAGCCAAGTTAACATTAAATGTTCCTGTAAGCCTCTGCAAGAACAATAAATTAATTAATTCAACCCTCTTGTTCTATTTAAAGAACAATAAATAATCAAATAATTCAACCATGTTGTTCTATTACAAGAACAATAATAAATCAATTAATCCAACATGTTGTTCTATTACAAGAACAATAATAAATCAATTAATCCAACATGTTGTTCTATTACAAGAACGATAATAAATCAATTAATCCAACATGTTGTTCTATTACAAGAACAATAATAAATCAATTAATCCAACATGTTGTTCTATTACAAGAACAATAATAAATCAATTAATCCAACATGTTGTTCTATTACAAGAACAATAATAAATCAATTAATCCAACATGTTGTTCTATTACAAGAACAATGATAAATCAATTAATCCAACATGTTGTTCTATTACAAGAACTATAATAAATCAATTAATCCAACATGTTGTTCTATTACAAGAACAATGATAAATCAATTAATCCAACATGTTGTTCTATTACAAGAACAATAATAAATCAATTAATCCAACATGTTGTTCTATTACAAGAACGATAAATAATCAGTTAATGTAACACTGTTGTTCTCATACACAAGCAATAATCTCTGATCAATGAAATCAACCTTGTTGCTCCCCAAAAAAAGAATGATAAACAATCAACAGACGTAACACAGTTGATCAGTACAATAAAGCATTAATGAAAACATATTTCACAAAGGCGTTGAGAAAGAAAAAAATAGCAAACCCTGGATGTGAGATCCCTGTGAAAGACAGCCTGAGAATGAAGGTAATGCAAGCCCTCGGAAATGTCCAGGGAAAGTTTGATTCGAAGTATCCATGGCAACTCTTCAGCTCTGTTGGCCAGTAAAGCCTCCAGGGTACCACCACTGATAAACTTGGAGAGTACAAGAGGCAGACACCGCATTCAGTAACTGATAGAGCATGTTGTGGATGACAGACATCACATTATGTTCTCAGGTGCTTTATTAATATCCTACCCCAAACAGGGGAAATCTACAGGTCACGGGACAGTCTAATATTTCAGGGGGTGGTAGAAAGGCTGCATGCAGTTGTGGGATCTAGGCTGCATGCAGTCATGGGACCTAGGCTGCACTCTCTTGTGGGACGTAGGTGGATTGAGGTTAGGGCCAGTTCTAGATGTTTTGGGGTCGTTAAAAGCATCAAAAGCTGGGAAACCCAGTCCTACTACCCTCTAAAATGTTGGACTGTCCTGTGCCGTTGTCTGGGGTAGGATATTAATAAAGCACCTGTTCTCATTTAAACTGCTCCCTGTGTGGGTTTTGCGGTCCAGGGTGGGGGAGATAGACTGAATTGCTTCCTAACAAGCATGTTGTAAAAGTAAGTACACTAATTGATACTTCCTTTGAAGTTAGAGTGCATCTGCCTAAGAGGCGGGGAGGAACCAACAGTCTGTTTACAAGTAAGCTAGATCTGTAAAACTGATGTGCATGCAAAACTTCAGTTCCAGAACAAGACTAAAGTCCAGAAGTGGATGAACAACCAGAACTTTTCATCAGAGTTTACAGCATGGCAGGCAAGCATCTGGACACTGTGCTGATCATGGCCCTCTAGCTGGTCATGGGCTTAGTACACTTGTCTCCACAGCGAGGTGCATTCATCATTTAGAGGTGACAGGTTCGATTCCCAGCACAGCAATTACAGCTTTTGATTTTCATGTTGTCTGGTGTGTCCGATTTTTCTACTTCTTTCTGCGAGTGCAGATTAATATATTGTCTCCTTGTTTATTATATATTCATAATGTATCTCTTAGCTGAGTGTGGTGTATTTGTGTGGTAAATGTGTGGTGTATTTGTGTGGTAAATGTGTGACCTATCAACAGTCTTCTTGGCCGGACAAAACTCACATTCAGTTACTGCTCAATGAGCTGTTTCATGAGAAGTGAAGTGGGTTAAGTGGGTTTCAAGTGTCCCAACTACAATAAAATCCGTCCTTGTGTTTATTTATAGCAAACACTTGACCATTCGACAACAGGAATAAGTTTCAGATTTTCCATTTATTAAATTTCCAGCATTGTAATTATGTATGAAAGTGTATTTAGTGGTATATGTGATTGCATGTTTATATGCAAATATACATGTGTGTGTGTGGGGCATGATTGGTAAATGCGTATACATGTGGTAGCAATATAATGTAAACAATACAAAAGATGCAGCATTTCTTGTCCCATCTACAACACAGTGCAATATTGAATGCCTAGTCCCCCGTGTGGGTTCCGGGGCCTCATTGTGGGGAAAATAAGAATAAACCCACTGCCTCCCCAAAAGCATGTCGTAAGAGTCGACTAATTGGGGAGCTTCCTTTGAAGTCGGAGTGCATCTGCCGGAGAGGCAAGGAACCAACAGTCTGTGTTCAGTAGTGGATGAGCAGCCAGAACTTTCCGCCAGAGTGTACAGCTGGTGAACGCGAAGAAAAAGAAGAAGAAGAAGAAATGCCTAGCACCTCTACTTCTTCTTCTGTGTCCACCGGCTGTAAGCTCTGGCAGAAAGTCCAGGTTGTTCATCCATTTAAACTTTGGCTGTGTGCCAGGGCTTGAGTTTTGTGTGCACATCCGTTTTACTTGCTTACCTGTGAGCAGCTGGTTGTTTCTTGCTGTTCGGGCAGATGCATTCAGACTTTGAAGGATAATGACACCAGATGATAAATATTCTGTCTGACACAACACAACAAATGCTCTATCTTTGACACAAGATTATAATGTTTTGTCTGTTTTTGACACAAGACAATGAATGTTCTGTCTGTCACAACAAATGTTCTATTTTTGACACAATATTATAATGTTTTGTCTGTTTTTGACACAAGATGATGAATGTTCTGTCTGTCGCAACAAATGTTCTATTTTTGACACAAGAAGATGAATGTTCTGTCTGACACAACACATGTTTTATTTTTGACACAAGATGATGAATGTTCTGTCTGACACAACAAATGTTCTATTTTTGACACGAGATGATAAATGTCACCTACAGTAGTTTAGGGTCAGTTACATAGTGATAAATGGATGACCAAACGAATAAGAATGCTAGGCTCCTGTGTGGGAGACCCAGGTTCAAATCCTCTACAAGGTTTTTCTCACAGGAGGCAAAATTAAAATCCCAACCTGAACAGTCCGTTGCAACAGCACTAGCCATGCAGCCATAAATCTGCAGGCTTAAAGGGCAAAAGTGGCAAATACAGCTACTTATGGTTGTTTTATGTAGTGACAAGTCACAATATAAACACATACTGTTAAAATGTTCAGTAATTCCTACCTCAGTTAAGGCATGCAGCTGCCCTTCATGGACACAAACCCCAAGAAACCTACAAACAAAATATGTCAAAGACAAATTAACTACCAAACTTAAACACCAGCTATCTCAAATAACAACGTAACAATCACTGGAGGAAACTACGACACAATTTAACCCTACCAGACCTCAGGCCCTGAACCTAACTGCCTCCTATCCTGAGCTCCTGGGCATTAACGCGAAAAAACCAACATGATATACAAAAATATTAGTTACATGCAAACAAGTGGATAGAATAAGATGAAACTTGGAGACATTGTAGTAAATAGGTTAATCTTTTATCTAGCACCAATATTCCACCTTTGTGTGCTAAACCACCCCAGCAGGATCAACCTTGTTTCACAAAGTGAACACCAGATGTTGCTGTTTGAGGGACACGCCCCCTTTTCCTACTTTCGAGCTATTCCTAGATTTATAATTTTCAAGATTCTCCTCATCATTCCAGTTCTCACTGACTGTGTCACTTCAACTGTGAACGTAGTCTTCATGAAATTATGACTCCGCAGAGTCTGAATAAACCAAAGTATCAATCACCTGTTGGACTGTGAAAAGCCTAGACCTACTTCACTTTTCTGTTGAAGTGGTTGGTTCATCAGCGGCTTATTTTATTATGAATTTTCAGAATTTGTTCACGTAAAACAACTCAAATTTTATCCAAACACATGCGGGCAGACATCTAGGAAGACTATCCACGAGATCTGATTATGATTGGCTAGTTATTTTTAGTTTGTGGCGCATTGTTTTCTCATAGTTCGCAAATTCCCGACATTGAGGGACAGCGGTTTAGCGGCAGGTTCGGAAATTCCCGTAATAGCGAGCCAGCGGTCTGGTAGAGTTAATGTAAAGGACCCTTTTCCACGCCTTCAAGCGTATAAGCACATAGTGTTAAATCTATATGTTATAGACCAATAGGAACGCCATGTCATGAGTGATGTGGTCAACGTCAAGCAGGCCACCTTTACTTCCCAGGACTTTGCTTGGTACCTACTCAAGGCTGGGTCGACCTGGCAGCCAAGGTCAGATCTGAAAAAAGTCTGGTTCCTTTCGGACTTGAACCCAGGATGTTTGGATCTGCAGGTGGGCGCCAAGCTGATAGACCACTGTGGCTTCCACAAGACAGTATAACAAAAATATTAATCGGAACAAATAATAAAGTCAGGCCCACAAACAGAGTGACTTCCCTTCCCATTGATGCCTCATTGTGATGCAGGGCTTCTTCTATGTTGCAGGGGTGTCAGGTCAACCCTTTAAGACCTCTCTCTTTCCTCATCTTGTCACTGGCTTGTGTGATTATTTCCACGTTTTGATACCTATGTGACTTTGCTACTTGTAATCATTAATCTACCGAACTGTGACTATGAACTGTCACTAAGAAGCTTAACAAAGGCAGGGAAAATGAAAACTAGAAGTTTGTTTACATGAAACAAATTTTTTTACAGACACGATTATTAACAGGTTGTATGTCAAATTTCAATAGCTTACATTGAACGGTTACTAAATTACAGAATGTTAAAGTTGGGCACAATTTCCAGAACAGACTATAGTCATAGTACAGTGGATTAAATTCTTGATAATAGGTTGACTGCAGTCAGCCCTGTTTTTAATCACTATAATCAAGACAGTGGCTGTGTGGATGAGAGGTTAGTGAACCTGTTTCACAGTCAGTGTACCAGTATTTGATTTCCGAGGCAGGTGTTAAAAGAACAAAGCATAATAATTGCTTTCAGACAGTGGTGCAATAATAGCACTATGGAAGAGATTGGGGCCTTATCTCATTATGTTTTCTTTTATATTTTGGATATTTTCTCCAGGACATGCCAGTTTGTTGGGAAATGAACAGGAAGATTAACTGGATCATGCTGCACCCCTCTGTGGTAAACTGATGCATGACAAACTAGATGTGGTAAAGGCCCCGTGGGAGAGATGTGGTAAAGGCCCCGTGGGAGAGATGTGGTAAAGGCCCCGCGGGAGAGATGTGGTAAAGGCCCCGTGGGAGAGATGTGGTAAAGGCCCTGTGGGAGAGATGTGGTAAAGGCCCCGTGGGAGAGATGTGGTAAAGGCCCCTTGCGAGAGATGTGGTAAAGGCCCCGTGGGAGAGATGTGGTAAAGGCCCCGTGGGAGAGATGTGGTAAAGGCCCCGTGGGAGAGATGTGGTAAAGGCCCCGTGGGAGAGATGTGGTAAAGACCCCGTGGGAGAGATGTGGTAAAGGCCCCGTGGGAGAGATGTGGTAAAGGCCCCGTGGGAGAGATGTGGTAAAGGCCCCGTGGGAGCGGGTAAACAGTGCAGAGACACAAACAGATCATCATGGTATGAAGAGAATGATGCAGCGAGGAATCACCAGGGAATCTGGTCAGAGAGAGGCGAGATAGAAATAAAATCAGACTGTTAATACCATACAGACTAGAAGTCTGCACTTCGCTGCAGAAGATGAGGATAGGGCACTTTTGGGAATTTTCAAATATGGATTTGAACCTACAACTTTCAGGTCAGAGGTGTGCTTCCATCTGCTCTACAAGAGCGGTTCTCGGAAGAAAGAGTTATAATTTATCAATTTTATAATTTCAATGATGCGGACACAAACAATACATTCCACAATTTATTGCCAGGCATATTTCGCTGTATCTCGTCAGGTGCGTTACTACAGAGTTACATCAACATAAAATGAAGCACACAAACAACTGAACAAATTCAACTGAAATGCAAATAGTTTCATTCGACACATCATGGTGTGTTTTTGCCGCTGGAAGCCTGTTGTGCAACCTATTGTTTGTGTCCGCATTATTTAAATTCATTACGGAAAAACATTGTTTTGAATATTATAACTGGTAAACCCCTGTGTGGGTTCCAGGGCCCTATTATAGGGAAAACAAGAACAGACCTACTGTCTACCCAAAAGCTTGTTGTAAGAGTCGACTAACTGGGAGCTTCCTTCAAAGTCGGAGTGCATCTGCCTGAGAGGCAAGGAACCAGCAGTCTGCATACAAATGAGTCAGATCTGTAAAACGGATGCACACGCAACACTCAGGTTCTGGAAGAGGACTGCAGTCCACAAGTGGATGAACAACCAGAACTTTCCGCCAGAGTTTACAGCTGGTGAAGGCGAAGAAGAAGATAACTGCTAAAAAGGATTATATATATTTTTTTAAAAATGATATCATAGATCCCTAAAGTGAACAGTGAGGAGAGAAGCCTGAAGTGCTGGGATAGTTCCCTCCATGATACCAAAGTGACTGCATAGGACACAACAGAATGAAGGAATAGACTGTGAGCCCTATGTGACACATAATGGTACAAGAGAAAATGATGATGGCTACAGGCAAGTACAGGAGAATCTTTCTCTCACTTCCGTACTTGAGAATATTTGGGTGAGACAGCCGGTTCATGAGTTGAATCTCCCGCAGGGCTCCAAGTCGGTTCGCATGATCCTTGTTTATTTTCATCACCATTTCTTCACCTGTCACTCGATGGGTGGCCTGCAAAATTGAACACATTAAGTCAACTAGAGAAATGGAGCTCATAATGAGATACAGAAATGTATATGACTTTAAGAAATATAGAAATAGAGATATCATCATCATCAAGTAGCATGTCCTTTGCAAAAGGTCGCTCTCATCACAGTCTGCCTAAAAAAACTCGGACTCTCGCCAGCTCTTCCGCCTTATGTATTTTTATACTCAAGGAGTCACTTATATCCTGTGCTCATCTTCGTGTTGGTCGGCCCCTGCCCCTCCTTTCTGGTACCACGCCTTCTGCTATTATTTTTTTCCAATCCGTCGTGGTGCTTGATATGACCAAAATATTTCAGCTTTCGAAACAGGATGCTGTTTATTAGCCAATTTTCTTTGATGTTCAGATCTTTCAAGATGTCAGTATTTATCCTTTTCTTTGTCCAAGATATTCTGAGAATCTTTCTATAGCATTTCAGCTTAAAACCCCTATTCTCTTTTTTAAGGACTGAGAGATAATCAACGACTCACATCTGTATGTAGCCACAGGGAAGATGCATGTTCTCAAAATTCTAATATTTATCTCCTTGCTGGTGTTTCAAAAAGTCTCCATTGCTATTTATTATTAAGCCTAGATAAGATAATCAAAGTCTGTGACATTTTACATTTCTTTAAAATTTATTATTTTTGGGGGACAGTAGTTTTATCCGAGATATAGCAATGTATAGAATTTATACAGAAATGGATATCACATTAATGGATATCATCATAGTAATAGATACAGCAATGGAAATCACATTACCAGATGTAGAAATAGATATCATATTAACTGTTATCACATTAATGGATATCACATTAACAGATACAGCATACCAGATGTAGAAATAGATATCATATTAAATGTTATCACATTAACAGATACAGCATAGGATATCACATTAAAAGATACAGAAATAGATATCACATTAAAAGATATAGAAATGGACGTCACATGAACAGAAATGGATACGACACTAACAGATTTAGCCAGAATGCCAGATTCTCAAATCCCAAGCTGTTAGGGACACCAATGGTTACCTTGTAAACATTAGCAAAGAATCCGCTGCCCAGCTCCTCCAAGACGAAGTCATCAATGCAAGTCAGAGCCGACACTGCATGTCTCAGCGCCAGACAAGATGATGTCGGCTGAGGAGAAGGTGAAGGTAGCTTCTCCTCCGAGTTCTTGTCAATGAAGAAACCTGTGCGTTGTTAAAGGTAGGATTTCATCATGGATTAACAGCACACACAAACTTCCTACAGATTAAACTGTTCTATTAGATCAAGTAATTAACACTGTCCTCCAATCCTCATCCTTTTGCTCTTCCTATCTTTACATTGCATGATGTTTGGGAATGTGTGCAGCTCTAAGTCCTCAGGTTAAAATTCTTCTTCTTCGCGTTCACCAGCTGTAAACTCTGGTGGAAAGTTCTGATTGTTCGTCCACTTCTGGACTGCAGACCTGTTCCAGAACCTGAGTGTTGCGTGTGCATCCGTTTGACAGATCTGACTCATTTGTGTGCAGACTGCTGGTTCCTTGCCTCTCAGGCAGATGCACTCCGATTTTGAAGGAAGCCCCCAATTAGTCGACTCTTACAACAAGCTTTTGGGTAGGCAGTGGGTCTATTTTTGTTTTCCCCACAATAGGGCCCTGGGACCCATACAGGGAAGGTTGAAATTGAAACTACTACCTTACACCACATTAAAAAGTGGTTAAGTGAGGAGAGTAACAAAACTGTTTAATGTGGCAATTGCAGAAAAGTGTAGAATAATAATAAACCAGAAGAACATATGCCTGAGGTTAGGAACCTAGAGTCTGCACACAAATAAGCCTGACCCGTAAAACGGATGTGTACGCAACGCTCAGGTTCTGGAACAAGAGATGAGTCTAAATGGCGCAGTTTACAACCGGCGAACACGAAGAAGAAGAAAAAGAAGAAGAAGGAGAAGAAGATAAAGCAGAAGAAGAAGAAGAAGAAGAAGAAAAAGAAGAAGTAGAGGAAGAAGAAGAAGTAGAAAAAAAACCTGAAGAACCAGAAGGAGATTTACCTTATTTCTCTATATTCCCATATTCTGATTGCAACCATTATTTCACCTAGTCACGTGATGATCTTCCCTGACCCCAAACTACACACAATATTGATGAAATTTGCCGTGTTGATTCTGGGGTCTCATTTTAGAGGAAAAATAACAGTAGACCCACTGCTCCCCTAACAAATGTGTCGCGACAGCCAACTAAACAGCAGTGTTTTCATCAAAGTTGGAGTGTATCTGTCTGAGTGATTACAAACCAACAGCCTACAAACAAATAAGCCAGATCTGTACAATGGAAATGCAAGCAAATTTCAAATTCTGAACAAGATCAAGGTCTAGAACTGGGAGGGCAACAAGCACTTTGCATTGGAGTTCACAGCTGGCAGACACTAAGAAGAAGAAGATACTGGTGGAAAATGTGGTGTCACTTTTCTGATGATTATGAACTTCTTCTTTCTTCTCTGTTCAGCAGCTGTAAGCTGTAGTAGAAAGTCACGGTTGTTCATCAATTTGAAGCTGCAGTAGAAAGTCCTCGTTGTTCATCCATTTGAAGCTCCAATGGAAAGTCCTGGTTGTTCATCCATTTGAAGCTCCAGTGGAAAGTTCTGGTTGTTCCTCCATTTGAAGCTCCAGTGAAAAGTCCTGGTTGTTCCTCCATTTGAAGCTCCAGTGGAAAGTCCTGGTTGTTCCTCCATTTGAAGCTCCAGTAGAAAGTCCTGGTTGTTCATCCATTTGAAGCTCCAATGGAAAGTCCTGGTTGTTCACCCATTTGAAGCTCCAGTGGAAAGTCATGGTTGTTCACCTATTTGAAGCTCCAGTGGAAAGTCATGGTTGTTGACCCATTTGAAGCTCTAGTGGAAAGTCACGGTTGTTTATCCATTTGAAGCTCTAGTGGAAAGTCACGGTTGTTTATCCATTTGAAGCTCCAGTGGAAAGCAAGTCGTAGTTCATCCATTTGAAGCTCTAGTGGAAAGCAAGTCGTAGTTCATCCATTTGAAGCTCTAGTGGAAAGCAAGTCGTAGTTCATCCATTTGAAGCTCTAGTGGAAAGCAAGTCGTAGTTTATCCATTTGAAGCTCCAGTGGAAAGCAAGTCGTAGTTCATCCATTTGAAGTTCCAGTGGAAAGCAAGTCGTAGTTCATCCATTTGAAGCTCTAGTGGAAAGCAAGTCATAGTTCATCCATTTGAAGCTCTAGTGGAAAGCAAGTCGTAGTTCATTCATTTGAAGCTCTAGTGGAAAGCAAGTCGTAGTTCATTCATTTGAAGCTCTAGTGGAAAGCAAGTCGTAGTTCATCCATTTGAAGCTCCAGTGGAAAGCAAGTCGTAGTTCATTCATTTGAAGCTCTAGTGGAAAGCAAGTCGTAGTTCATCCATTTGAAGCTCCAGTGGAAAGCAAGTCGTAGTTCATTCATTTGAAGCTCTAGTGGAAAGCAAGTCGTAGTTCATCCATTTGAAGCTCCAGTGGAAAGCAAGTCGTAGTTCATTCATTTGAAGCTCTAGTGGAAAGCAAGTCGTAGTTCATCCATTTGAAGCTCCAGTGGAAAGCAAGTCGTAGTTCATCCATTTGAAGTTCCAGTGGAAAGCAAGTCGTAGTTCATCCATTTGAAGCTCCAGTGGAAAGTCTCGGTTGTTTATCCATTTGAAGCTCTAGTGGAAAGCAAGTCGTAGTTCATCCATTTGAAGCTCTAGTGGAAAGTCCCGGTGGTTTATCTATTTGAAGCTCTAGTGGAAAGTCTCGGTTGTTTAACCATTTGATATTTGGCTATGTGGTGAGTTTTGTGTGTACATACATTTTACTGGTTTATTTGTGTGCAGCTGGTTGTTTCTTGTATGAACAGATGCTCTCTGGCTTCGAAGGAAGCCCCCCAATTTGTGGGCTCCTACAGCATGCTTGTTGGGGAGACAGTGGGTCTATTCTTATTTTTCCCCCAACAGAACCCGGAACCCACACAAGGAGATTATGAATAAAAGGGACTTTTATGGAGACTGGAAAAAGTCGAAAGATTTATATGCTGTAAAGAGAAACCAGAGTGATTACACAGACACTGGAAAAGTATCAATGCTGTCAACAAATACGGCAGAAAGATTTGACCCTCTGTAAAACAATCACATTCACTATCATGAGAGCAATGCTATTTATCATAGTGAAAGACCACATCTTACCATCAACCTGAATTTTGCCTCCATCATCATCTCCAAGACGAGGTATCCCAATGATAGTCTTCTGTCTAAACTGTTGCAGCAGTGACTCTCCAACCGTCTCCCTGTCACTGTTTTCATCTGACATTCTGTTGTCCAGATGAGGCAGCAAGAATATCATCAGAATCCATCACGGCCTTTATTTTCTTCTGGTGAAATACTAACTTGAAGCTAATCTGGCTTCACTCACAGGAAAAATCTGGAGTGATGAAAACCAACAGATAAATGGCAGGTGAAATGGTGAATAGTATTAAATGTTAACAAGTAAAGGACCTTTTCCACACCCTCAGTGGGTGACATGGTCAAAATCATGCCAGCCACCTTTACTTCCCAGGATTTTACCTGGTATCTATTTAAAGCTGGGTCGACATGGGAGCAAATGACTTTTTTTTTAAAAGTCAATTAACTTCAGGATCTGAACCTATGACCTTCGGAACTGCAGTCAAGTGTCTAGCCGCATACACCACAGCGCCTCCCAGTGAGTAGTACAGAAAAGATAAATTTGTATCCTCTCAGGAATGCCGGTTACACAGATTGGTGCAGCCATGACGGGTGTCCCAATTATAACCTTTTGTTGGGTTGAACAAGGTATCTGGGATTTGCCCTGTTGGTTTGCGATCCACATGGAGATTTTTGCAATCTCAGGGTGTCAAACCTGTAGGTAGCAGCCTGCATAGAGAGAGAGAGAGAGAGAGAGAGAGAGAGAGAGAGAGAGAGAGAGAGAGAGAGAGAGAGAGAGAGAGAGAGAGTGTGAGACACAGAAAAAGAGAGACAGAGAGACAGAGAGAGACACAGAGAGACAGAAAAACAGAGAGAGACATGGAGACACACAGAGGGAGATAATATTATGTCTATAGACATGGCCAAAACTCTTTGTTATTAACAAGGTTACTCTCATATATATATAAGATACAATCATCTGTGTAAGACTAAGCTTCAACTGTTCAGAGCACTAGTTATTAGTATGTTTACCTACAGCTGTGAAACGGTAACCTTAACAGTTAAACTACAAAAGAAAATACATGCATTGAAAATGCGATGTCAGCCAAATTCTTGGCACATCCTACTGAGATCACATCACAAATGACGAGGTTCACTGTATATACCCAGCACATTGGCAGCTATGAATATCTTTTAATTACAGTGAAAAGATGGAAAATGCAATGATGTGGAAATGTAATAAGATTAAACGGCCTCTCAAAAACAGATGTCTTCTTCTTCTGCTTTTCTTCCCCTCGATGGAGCATAGACCCTCACCAACTCAGCCAAGTCATTCTATCCTTCGCTATCGCATGCAGCTCTCCCCATGTCCTTCCCATCTGTTAACTCCCCCGTGTGGGTTCCGAGGCCCTACTATGAGAAAAACAAGAATAGACCCACTGCCTACCCAAAAGCACGTCGTAAGAGTCGACTAATTGGGAGCTTCCTTGGAAGTCGGAGTGCATCTGCCTGAGAGGCAAGGAACCAACAGTCTGCATACAGATCTGTCAAATGGATGCACACGCAACCCTCAGGTTCTGGAACAGGACTGCAGTCCAGAAGTGGACGAACAACCAGAACTTTCCGACGAAGTTTACAGCCGGTGAGCGCGAAGAAGAAGATCTGTTAACTTCACTCTCTAGCACCCTTCTCCATGCGTTTTTAGGTCTTCCTTTATTTCTATGCCCCTGTGGGTTCCAAATACATTCCAGTTATATTGTTCTCAGGTGTTCTCAATGTGTGTCCTTTCCAACATCTTTTATTCACCTCTTGGTCCACTGGAGCTTGATTGCTTCTCTTCGAAAGCTCTACATTAGTGATTCTATCATTCATTTATTCCCTCTATTCTTCCCATGCACCAGTTAATGAATGTCTGTAGTTTACTAGCAATTGCCTTAGTTGTTCTCCATGTTTCCGCCCCATACAAAAGTACTGAAGTACAAAAGTGTCCTATCCAAAGCCAGCATCTTTTCCTCACCTCTTGGTCCACTGGAACTAGTTTAGCTATCTGCTAAAGCTCCACATTAATGATTCTATCATTTAATTCCCTCTATTCAGGTAAAAACAAAACTATGGGGATCAGTAGAGAGGAAGAGGAGAGGAGGCAGACCAAGAAAGATCTGGATACAGAACAAATGGACAAGCCTTAGGCATGCAACCATGAAGTCCATCCCATCTAACCATCAAAGTGGGGGGGAGCTGATCAGTCACCAACAAACTGGTGACCCATTAACAAGTAGTATTATGGAATAAGGATGATGAAGATACTACCACATACGCAGATATTAAATAAATGAGACCTGATATATATGTATATATAGGTTTTTCTCTCTCTAGAAACAAAGGTGCTGGTACTGACCTTAAAGTGTCTAAACAGAACAAAATCAGCATTGCAGTCAAGGTCAATATTTACAAATCACTGGTGTCGTCTATTTTCTTATACGGGTGTGAGAGTTGGACTCTGACTGTGGAAATGGAAAGTAGGATTCAGGCTTTCAAATGTAAATGCTACAGACACATTTTACGAATCATTTAGAAAGCAGAACTAACAAATATGTCAGAGAAAAAATATACAAAGTTGCGGTTCATCAAGAGCCTCTCTTGGCAGTGGTGAAATGTTGCAAGCTAGCTTGGTTTGGGCACATGGTGAGACATGATTCGATTGTAAAGACTGTACTTCAAGGAACATCGAAGAAGAGGAGGGCAAAGAAGAACCTGGAATGACAACATCAATAAATGGACAGGACTAAGTTATCATACACTTATTCATCAAGCCGAAGACAGAGAAAGATGGTGGGTTTTATTTGCTAGTGCAAATACACCTCCATGACCCTAATGGGTCAAGGGTTATGTTATGTTATTATGTATGTTACTCACCACAAAGTGTCTGTTACAGGAGAACTGGACAAAAAAACACTGATGTCTAGAAAAAGGCTCAGTGCTAGGTACCCCTTGCACCCCGCCAGAAGAAAAGCCCTGTACATATGACACAATCAGGTAGGTCACACACAACAGCTAACTCCCAGAACAAACATGGTTGAGAAACTGCAGGAGTGGTACTTTAGGCATAAGTGTAGAAACAAACCACAGTCATCCTTTCTCTCCCATCTGCTTCCACTTATAAGCACACACACATCCCATAACAGTGACTCCATTTACATTCAGTGTAGGGAGGGGCCTGGGGCAGACAGGGGGAGACAAAGTGTGTTTACAGGCACAGCAGAAGTGAAGCCAGCAAGTAGACTTTGAAGTGGGTCAAGGACCTGTGATCTAGGTTAAGGGTCAGGGTAGGGGAGGGGAGAGGCTGTAGACAGGCTGTTGAATGCATTAACTTTCTTTCTTGGTTGAATTAAACTCTATTTTAAAATAGCATGGACCTTATAAAATAAAACACGGGGGAATGGGGGGTTAGTATTAAATGTTACATAAACAAGGAGGCTTAAATTGTAGATAAACATTATGCTACACATCTCTTACCTGCAAAAGACTGCAGTGTATGACAGGGTAGTGCTTGGAATGCTGTGGTGGTTAAGGGTGCTTTATTCATTATTTTCTAGGAGGTTGAAGAAATACAAATCTTATCCTGATATAGGAAGGTGAATCACAGATACAGTTGGTCAATTGGTGACAAACTTTGGAAGCTGCGGAGATGTGTTCTATAAGAAATAATGAGAATACAGTGAACACATAACAAGAGTAATGAAGATGTCTTGAACAAAAAGTGACACATGAAGAGAACTGATTGTCTACATCAGGAAGAGACAATCTACATTCTTTGGTCACGTCATGAGAAGGAAAAAAAATTTGAGTACATCGTGACAGTGAGACATTTTGTGGGAAAGAGGCAGAGGTAGACAGAGAGAGAAGATGCTGGACTGTTTGACATCATGGCATGGAAGATCACTGTGTCCCAGTTGACTGAAAGTACACAAGACAGAAGGTTGTGGATAGATAAGACTACCAACATAAGATGGCATGGACTTTGAGAAGAGAAGGCTGAACTGAGTATGTAGAATTTGCCCTGTTGGTCTGTTACTGAGGACACAACCCTTGAAGCAGCAGTGGTGGTCACACTCTGAGGTAGTAGCCGGGAGGGGGGAAAACAAACAAAAAATCATTCTGTGAAATCCTTGTGTGGGTTCCAGGGTCCCATTATGGGGATAATAGACCCACAATTCACTGAACAAACATGTCGTAAGCGTCTACTGCTTAATGTGGGTATTTTATTTGACTGTTTGGGTATTTACTCATCAACCACCTTTCTAAGCGCAAATGTACAAGGGTTGAACAACAATGAACCAGAAGTACATCTGCCTCCTAAGAGGCTGGCAACCAACAGTCAGCATACAAATAAGCCGGATCTGTAAAATGTATGTGCACACAACACAAGTTCTAAAACAAGACTAAAGTCCAGAAGTGGAAGAACCTCTGCCTGAGTTAACAGCCAGTGAATGCAAAGAAGATCTCATGAATATATCCAGTAAGAAGAGGGTCTGAGAGTCATAATCACTATCACGTGCTGCAGGCCAGGCATCTTACAAAGTCCTTACAGTGAACATGGGTTTTTTAAAGTGTAGTCTTTACACAAAATATGGGGATAATATGTTTACAACTGACATAAATATGAGGGATATTATGTTTACAACTGACATAAATATGAGGGATATTATGTTTACAACTGACATAAATATGAGGGATATTATGTTTACAACTTATACAAAATATGGGGATAATATGTTTACAACTGACATAAAATATGGGGATAATATGTTTACAACTGACATAAAATATGGGGATAATAAGTTTATAATTTACATAAAATATGGGGATAATATGTTTACAACTGACATAAAATATGGGGATAATATGTTTATAACTGACATAAAATATGGGGATAATAAGTTTATAATTTACATAAAATATGGGGATAATATGTTTACAACTGACATAAAATATGGGGATAATATGTTTACAACTGACATAAAATATGGGGATAATATGTTTACAACTTACATAAAATATGGGGATAATATGTTTACAACTTACACAAAATATGAGGATATGTTTACAACTGACATAAAATATGGGGATAATATGTTTACAACTTACACAAAATATGAGGATAATATGTTTACAACTGACACAAAATATGGGGATAATATGTTTACAACTTACATAAAATATGGGGATAATAAGTTTATAATTTACATAAAATATGGGGATAATATGTTTACAACTGACATAAAATATGGGGATAATATGTTTACAACTGACATAAAATATGGGGATAATATGTTTACAACTTACATAAAATATGGGGATAATATGTTTACAACTTACACAAAATATGAGGATATGTTTACAACTGACATAAAATATGGGGATAATATGTTTACAACTGACATAAAATATGGGGATAATATGTTTACAACTGACATAAAATATGGGAATAAGCTTATATAGCGACTGTAGAAGCATAGTTGGAATAAATCAGGGAACATCTAAACCAGTGATAGTAACATCTTGAGTGAGACAGGGATGTGTCTGATCACCACTCCTGTTTATTACCTACAATGACAGTATAAGCAAGGATGCCAGGCCCAGGAATGAAAATAATAGTAACAACAAATTATTCTTTGCTGAGGACCAGGCCGTGATTGCAGATACAGACATGAATTTGCAACAGCATCTCACATCCATGGATGAAGAATGTCAATCAAATAACATGAGAATCAACATCGAAAAGACAGAAGTAATGTCAATAAGGAGAAAGAAGCAGGATTTAGACACTGCATTAAAGAATACATATATTAAACAGGCATCTGAGTTTAAATATCTTGGAACAAGTCAATAAAGATGGTAAATTTGATGAAGAAGTTGACATCAGATGCAGTAAAGCTGGTCAAATATTTGGGACAGCTAGCCCCCCCCCCCCCTTTTTACAGCATAAAGCAATCCCAATCATCACAAAGAAAATCTCACCCAAAGCATATTCACTCCCACCATATGCTATCAGTGCCACATGTGGTCAATCACAAACAAACATAAAAGAAAATTAGTAGCCGTGGAAATGAGATGTCTGAGAAAGACTGTAGGAGTGACCAGAAGAGATAAAATCAGGAATGTGGTCATACGTGATAAAGTCGGCACAGAAGCAATTCTAAATTATATACAAAGACAGCAAATCTAATGGTTTGCCTACTTAGAGAGAATTTCTCCTGATGCTATACCATACGAGGCATAAACCAAAAGAGGAGAGGGAGGTAGAGCAAGAGGTAGACCAAGAACAAGATGGGAAGATAACATCAGAGAAACTCTACAGCACCACGATGTGTCTATTGTCAAAGCAGCCAGAGGAGCAAGAAGCAGGACCTTATATCTCGCTCTACACCCAAAGCGGTAAAAGAGAACATGAAGAATGTTCGGGAAGGGGTAGTAGCATAAGACATTTTTATGTTAAATAACTGATTGTGTCATGATTATTTTTAATTAGGCCAATGGCACGCTTTTGCAGTGATGTGAGCCACTTTATAACAGAACTGGAACTGCTATCCCATTTTGTAGAGAGGGCTTTTCAACCCAGTTTAGTCATGGGCCAAAATGTTGGAAATGGGGCTCGTCAAGGGCCAGAGGGCCGATCCATACCATAGAAAGTTCTTTAATACAGTACAATTGGCAATGATCCGCTGGCCACTTGCTAGGTCTTTGCGGGCAAGATGTTGACTGTGGGCCGCCAGTTGAATAGCAATAGCCTTTATATGTCTGGATGTGAGAAGTGTAGAAAATCTTTCTAGTGTTTTCATCAAGAAAGTTTTTAATTTTTGCAAGGTGGTATAATTTTTTTTAAAAATTATTTAGCTGTTTGTTTCACAAGTGCTTGTAAATGAGAGCTGAAAGTTAGATTGGCATCAATGACCAACCCTGGTGCTTTGTGCTCAGTTACACATTCTACTCGAGTCTTCCCAATGTAGAGTTTAAGCGCCCTCTGTGAATTTAAACTGTATAGTTTTTGTGTAGTCATTATTAACATAGATTTTGTTTTAATAATGTTTATTTGCATACCATTTCCACAGCTTCATTTGACTACATTATTTAATTCTTGTTGCAGTGATGACTCTAGTACATTACAAGTTTCAGCATTTGTATAGATGGTACAGATGTCTGTGTATAAATCACAGGACGATGACATAGGGAAAGATCATTTATGTAAATATCGAATAAGAGAGGGCCAAGAATCGAGCCCTGGGTTACCCAAGTATTCGAATAAAGGCAAGTGAGCAAGATGCAGACAGTGATACAAGTGAAAGGATAACACTGGGATGGAAGAAAGCAGTCTGAGAGGGTGTGTTACTAGAGTGAGACGGAAAGTACTGCAGAGCCTTTGCAGCTGACCTTAGTTGTGGAGATGGTATGTCACTGATAAGATTGATGATGCTGATGACTGATAAGGCTGAGGATGATCACCAATAAGGCTGATGATGAATGAGACTGATGACTGATATGGCCTATAACTGTCATAAGGGTAATGACTGATAAGATCGATGACTGATGAGGCTGGCAACAAACCTACAACTACTCCCAGTGACAGTTCGATAGATCCTTAATCTCAACAATACACTGATTAATATGCACGCAATATATATATATATATATATATATATATATATATATATATATATATATATATATATATTTGTTCTGCTCTTCTGATCTTGGAGTTATGTGTGTTTGAACTATTTCTTCCTCCCCCCCCCCCCCCCTTTTTACAAGCTGCTATCTGCATGAAGGTCTATCCTGAGATCACAAAATATTCAATTATGTACGGCAAGGCGGGTAAGCTTAAGTTACAGTAGAGGACAAATCTCGGTTACCCCGTTCATTCAATTTCAAAGAAAGTTACAATTAGTCAGTGAATTAGATCATCTGTAACCGTAACGGTTCACACCACCAGCCTGCCGTAACAACCTGCAGTCCTGTGTGTGCAGGTAAGAAATGTCAGAGATCAGGTATCATATCCTGAACCGTTTGCGTAAAATTAAAAAAGTGACAGTAAAATGTAACTTTAAAAAAACTATGATGACTGTATTTAAAATGTAATAAACAAACTATGAAAATGATAATATTAATAGGCCACATAAAATCCTAAGACCACATTTAAATTTTTTTTAAAAAGTCATAAACGATAATAATATTATAATAATTAATATGATTACAAATCAAATACTATCAAACTGATCACAAATATACCATTCATAGGCCCCACATTTATCTGAACAATCATTATCAACAAAACACAAGATAATCATGCAGTGGTGTCGTAGAAACAGTTTAATCCAGGAAGACAAACCTACTGTCTACACGGCGACAGATGCAACCAGTGATAGTCACGTCCCACGGAGTAGAGCTCAGCAGGCAGACGGTAGACTTGTCGCGTTTCGTTATCTCTCCACGGACGTTTCAGTTTTTTACTTCATTCAGTGGGTATGAAAACGTTAACGGGAATTCGAACTGAAATACACCAAATCTAGACAGATTGAAGATGTTAGGTTTAGACCATATCTAGAAATATACGAGTGTTGGGCTGGGGTCGGCGGGGATGTCGGATTATAACTTGCTTACATTCTCTGGCGAAGATGGGATAGTGGTGTAAAAGTAAATGACAGGAGACACACAAAGTAGGTTAAACTGTAAAGTAAATAATATTGGTACACACACAAGATCCCAGCTTTCAACTATTGAAAAAAAAAATCGTGACGCCGCCCTTCAAGGACATTCATTATCGTACAAGCAATACATTACATGGTCTTTTACTTATTGTTGGCACCTCGTCTTTCCAGACGATGGATGGTTTAAAATATATTGTCACTGTACTTTGACAGGCGTGGGACAAATAGCTCACGGCGAAAACAAGTGTGACTAGCAAGACACAAACATGATAACTTATCGTTATCTTACCGGATAAGAACAGTCGTCCACAATTAGAGAATTGGAGTTTTCGATTTCAGGACTCTTGTTAATTATATGTGTTGATTATGTTTCTTCTCAAACACTTAGCTCTCATCCTTGCCTAACTTGCTACAATCATTGTTTCTACAGCCTCCTTCTCTTCTGATTTACCCTTCCGTGCAACACGGTCCATCTTATTTCCCCCCATATATCTGCCTCAGTGACAATACCTGTAGTATCATCAGTCATGTCCCGCTTGCACACATCTTTATATTGTAGTAGAGGTTGGCCTTGACATCTTCTACCCATCTGTAATTTGCCATAGAAGATGTCCTTAGAGACTCTACCATCCTCCAGGTATGGCCCAGCTACCCTGAACCTTGATAGACTGAGAAAACTTGCAATACCTGCTGTTTCAATACCTAAGTGTTTGCGATCTTATTTTGCCACTTAATGCCAAGTATTCTTCTTAGACATCGCATATGAAAGCTATATAGCAATTTTTATCTATTTCCGTCAGTGGTAAGTTGGCATTTACTGTTTTGTTTACTGGTTTGACAGAAATCAAAATGAGGATGGCCTATAGCAATGCACAGATTAAACAGCATTAAAATTGTATGGTTAAGCACCAGCAAGGAAATCAAAATTAAACATTTGAGAGCATGCATCTCTCTTCTAGCAACATTTGTATGTGAGTCGTGGTCTATCTTCCAGTCTTTAAAAAGAAAACAGGGACTTTGAAGCTGCAATGCTATGATATATACTAGTTTTAAGACGGTCCCAGTTTGTTCCAATTTTTCACCTCTGGATTTTCCAAACTTATATTGTTCCATGCTTTCAGCTGTTAGCTTGTCACATGTATTTAGTATTTTTTACTTTACTGCTGACTTATATCTGGTAGCTTCAATGTCTATCTTGGATTCTCTTGTTGCTTTAAGATCCACATTTTTAATTCTTGTGTGCATTTTTGTAACCCCAGGGTTGTTACCCAAGCTACTGCCAGCACCTGGATAGGATCTGGAATTTGTAACACTGTTTTTAAATCTGTTTTTTTTTTTTTTTCATAATATAACCAGTTTGTTTTCTGCTTGTATCTCTGACTGCTTGTCCTTGTATACTGTTTCCCCTCATTGAATGTTGAAAGAATATGTTGCAAATAATGAGCTGCTTCTTCTCACAAAACTGTATTGGCCTATCTCCTCTGTCGAATCATCCTAATTTCTCTTTCTTATGTCCATTTCTTGTTTACTTTCAACCTAATTTATCCCAGCTTTTTCTTTAACTTCTTGTGTGCCATACTTATATTATTTTAACTCATTAAATAAGCCATTTACCATAGCTGCGGTGCACCCACAAATGCCTTTAGGAATATTACTTAGAGAGTACCCAGTCTCTTCCATTGTACTTATGATCAGCATCATCATTGAGCAGGACCTTTACAGAACGTTGCTCTCTTCATAGCACACCCGAGTCTCTTTCTCTAGCCAATTCTCCAGCCCTGTGTGCTGTCACTGCCAGTGCATCTTCAGTGTCTTTTACCCATCTTCGTGAAGGTCTCCCTCTGCCTCATCTTCTGGAGACTGCAGTCTTCATCATTGTTCACTCTAGACCAACATGACATTAAACATGGTTTCCCTCAGACAGTCAGAACTCCCTCTGTGGGTTCTGGGGCACCTTGTTGGGATGGGGGAGGGGGGGGGGGAAGGGGAATATACCTGCTGCCCCTTAACAAGCATGTTGTAAAAGACAACTAATTAGGGTTGTTTCCTTTGAAGTCAGACTGCATCAGCCCAAGGGGCAAGGAACCAAACATGTACATACAAGAAAAAAAAACGTGAGATCTGTAAGACGCATATGCACACAAAACTCAAGTTGTGGATCAAGAACTCCCTGTGTGGGTTCTGGGGCCCCATTGTGGGGAAAACAAGAATAGACCCACTGCCTACCCAAAAGCATGTCGTAAGAGTCGACTAAGTGGGAGCTTTCTTCAAAGTCGGAGTGCATCTGCCTGAGAGGCAAGGAACCAACAGTCTGCACACAAATGAGTTAGATCTGTCAAACAGATGCACATGCAACACTCAGGTTCTGAAACAGGACTGCTGTCTGGAAGTGGACGAACGACGAGAACTTTCCGCCGGAGTGTACAACCGGTGAACGCAAAGAAGAAGGATCAAGACTAAAGTCTACAACTGGGTGAACAACCTGGACTTTCCACCACAGTTTACAAAGCCATACTTAATTAATTAAAGACACCAAAATTGTTACTTTGTCCCACACAGACTTTCCAATAGTGTTGAAGTAACAATGCCTGAGATTGAAAGAGTCAACCATTAGATGAATCACCTGTGCTTTTTCCAACATCTCAGTCAACATGCAGAAACTGCTGCACAGGTGGAAGCAGTACAAATATAGATTTGTTCCATGGCTGATCCTAAATTTGAAAAACAGGTAGTTGTTTTGTCACCGCCATACGAGCTTGGATGTTGCTAATCTTAGATGTGTGTCCTGTACTTCTGCTTCTGTTGTGATAAATTCTTGTGTTCCGGCGAAAGAAAAAGAACTTTAGTGTTTCATTGTGCTCTTTCCCCGTGTGGGTTCCGGGGCCCCATTGTGGGGAAAACAAGAATAGACCCACTGCCTCCCCAAAAGCATGGCATAAGAGTCGACTAATTAGGAGCTTCCTTTGAAGTCAGAGTGCATCTGCCTGAGAGGCATGGAACCAACAGTCTGCATTCAAGTGAATCAGATCTGTAAAACTGATGCACACGCAACACTCAGGTTCTGGAGCAGGACTGCAGTCCAGAAGTGGACGAACAACCAGAACTTTCCGCCAGAGTGTACAGCTGGTGAACGCGAAGAAGAAGAAGAAAGAGATTGTGCTCTGATTACAGATATTTTATTGTTGGCATTTGACTGTGATAAAATCTCTCAGTCTATGAGTAAGTGGCTTTGATGAAAGATACGATGACAAAAAAAAAGTATGTGATTGTATTATGAGGAAAACAGTAATGATTTAATAACAATACCTGTTCAACCCATGTGAGTTATTTTTCTAACATATTTGTATATATATATATATTTTTTTTTTCAGTTTTGATATTTAAGCATGTCACATACTTTTGTTTATGTAATATTGCATAGATTATGTAATAATTGTAACAGACTATAAGAGTAAAGATTGTTCAATTTAATATGTATTGTTTATTATGAGGCAAGAAAATTTCCTATAACACATAACTGTGTGGTCTTCTTTTTTTTCTCCTCCTCCTCCTCCTTTGTCTTCTTTTTCTTCTTCGTCATCATCTTTTTTTTTTCTTCTTCATAGTGTTTACCAGCTGTACATTCCGACAAAAAGTGTTGGTTGTTCGCCCACTTCTGAACTTTGGTCTTGCTCTAGAACTTCAGTTTTGCATGTACATCTGTTTTTTGGATCTGGATTATTTGTGTGCAGACTGTTGGTTCCTTGCCTTTTAGGCTGATGCACTTTAACTTCAAAGGAAAAACAATAATAAGTGCCTTTTGTGACATGCTTGTGATTGGAGAGGGCAATGGGTCTATTCTTTACCCCCTCCCCCACTCCCAAATAGGGCCCCCAGAACCCACATGGGGATGTGTGGTCTTACGTGATTAAGTATGTGATGATGTTGTAGTAGAGAAACATCTCTTCTTAACCTATGAGTATATGATGGTGGTGTAGTAGAGAAACATCTCTTCTTAACCTATGAGTATGTGATGGTTTTGTAGGATAAATCCCTTGTTAACCTATGAGTATGTGATGGTTTTGTAGGATAAATCCCTTGTTAACCTATGAGTATGTGATGGTTTTGTATGATAAATCCCTTGTTAACCTATGAGTATGTGATGGTGTTATAGTAGAGAAACATCTCTTCTTAACCTATGAGTATGTGATGGTGTTATAGTAGAGAAACATCTCTTCTTAACCTATGAGTATGTGATGATGTTATAGTAGAGAAACATCTCTTCTTAACCTATGAGTATGTGATGGTGTTATAGTAGAGAAACATCTCTTCTTAACCTATGAGTATGTGATGATGTTATAGTAGAGAAACATCTTTTGTTACATTTGAGTATGTGATGGTTTTATAGTATAAATCTCTTGTTAACATATGAGTATTGGATGGTGTTGTAGATTAAATTTCTTCATAACATAATGAATGTATGGTGCTGTTATCATGGGTTACCATGTTCTGTACATGTAAACTTTCCAATTTGTGTATGCTCTGGCTTGCTTTCTTCATGCCAGAAGTCTTCGCTCAGTGACAGACAAGGAAACGGACTGTGTCATATCCGATGAAGATTTTCAAGCATTTATCACTAACTTTTTGGCCAAACTGCACCAGCTGTCTGATGAAGTAATTTGTGTGTATGTGGTCAGTGTGATCATTTAGTATTATCATTTTCATTGATATTTTACTTATATGTTGAATTGTTTGCTGAATTGTATGAAGTGGTCCAAATAATTGTTTTATATTGTCAGTATAGGAAGCCACTGTGTTGTAGTAAGTAGATTATTTCCTGTGGATCTGAAGGGTCATGGATTCTAATCCCGACTTTTCTTCTTCAGAAATGACATGGTCTTGCAGGTTGGCCCAGCCTTGAGTGGGTACTAGGTAAACTCCTGGAGAAGTAAAGATGTCCGGCGTAGTGTTGACATCACCCAGCCTTGAGTGGGTGCTGGGTAAACTCCTGGAGAAGTAAAGATGTCAGGGGTAATGTTAACCATATCACCCACCGAGTGTTGAATGGTCTATAAAATTTACTTCGGGCATTGTGTACCAAATACACCTGAGCACATGGAAAAGTTTCCCCCCCCCCCCCCCCACCCGCCTCCAACTATTGTCAAAATGATTGTTTGGTACAGTTCAGGTAATTAACATAATTGAATTTTGAAGTTTGAACAATGGATCATCATCATAGCACAACTGTAGTAACCCATAAGTGCTATGTTCTTCTAACTCAAGTCTGAGTCCGAAGAAGCTCAGCACAGTGCACAGGCTCTGTAGCACCGGCGAGGATCCTGAAATAATTAACATAATTCTGTTGATGTAATTATGACACAGCTCTTGCATGTTATCTGTGATAAGTACTGCTTGTAGCCTCCGCATATGGGTACTGGGGGGGGGGGGGGGGATCTAAGCATGTCATAGAAGACAACTACACGGGGTTCCTTCAAAGTTGGAGTGCATCTGTCTGAAAGTTGAGGAACGAACAGTCTGCATACAAATAAGCCATATATATCAATTGGATGTGCACACATAACTCAAGTTCTCAAACAAAAGTCTAGAAATGGATGAAAATCTGCCAGAGTTGACAGTCGGTAAGTGCTATGAAAAAGAAGCTTGGATGGAAACATCACAAGCATTGGCAAAACTATACCCTGTGTTGATGCTAACTTGTTTGAAGGTGATCATAACAGGGTTTCTTTCAAAAGTTTGACAATAAAGAGAAGAATATTGTTTTTCGAGGTTGATGTGTAGACAAGATTCTGGTACTCACAGCTGCTTTAGAGAAATTCAGTGGGCTCAGTTTTGTTCAGTCTTCACATTGTAGGTTCCGGGGCCTCATTGTGGGGAAAACAAGAATAGACCCACTGCGTCACCAACAAGCATGTCAAAGGAATTCAACTAATTCGGAGCTTCTTTTGAAGTCAGAGTACATCTGCCAGAGTGGCAGGAAACAACCAACTGCACAGAAATGAGCCAGTAAAATGGATGTACACACAAAACTCACGCCCTGGCAGAAAGTCAAGACCAAATGGACGAACAACCAGGACTTTCCACCAGAGCTGACAGCTGTTCAACAAAGAAGAAGAAGTTTCATTCAGTCAACCAGGTGTCAAGGCCAAGACCAAATGGACAAACAACCAAGACTTTCCACCAGAGCTGACAGCTGTTCAACAAAGAAGAAGATGATTCATTCAGTCAACCAGGTGCCAAAGCCAAGACCAAATGGACAAACAACCAGGACTTTCCACCAGAGCTGACAGCTGTTCAACAAAGAAGAAGATGATTCATTCAGTCAACCAGGTGCCAAAGCCAAGACCAAATGGACAAACAACCAGGACTTTCCACTAGAGCTGACAGCTGTTCAACAAAGAAGAAGATGATTCATTCAGTCAACCAGGTGCCATCTCCAGAATGAAAGTTCACTGCTGTGGATCTTCAACACTTTCTGACTCTTACCTTTGATATACAGACGTGCTCACCTGCAGATCCAAAGGTTATGGGTTCAGGTTCTGTTGGCTCTCAGGTCGACCTAGCCTTCAGTGGATGCCAGGTAGAGTCCTGGGAAGTAAAGGTGGCCGGAGTGATGCTGATCACATCACCCACCGAGCGCTGAATGGTCTATAAAATATAGATCTAGCCCTATATGCCCAGTCTGCCTAAAGATGTGAAAAAGAGTCCTTTACCTTTTACCTGTGATGAACACTTTGTGAGACTGATTTTCATCCATCTCTTGATTGTTCATCACACCTATATCGCTGTCTGCCTCTTTCTCACCTGCCTTCTACTTTACTTGAACATGGTTTAAAAAAAAAAAATTTATGTTTTTTTTATGTGCTCAGATTACTTCACTGTCTTGTTTTTTTTTTTAATTATTTGTCTCCCAGTCTCTCGCTCCAGAACCTTTTTCACATACCAACACAATTTTGATTCCAAATGTTTTGGATATTTTTCTTCCAGAAATTACAAATGGCAAGTCAGCAGGATCAACACAATGAGGGTCTGAGATTGCTGAGAAATCTGGCAGGTTTTACGGTGGAAAGAGCTCCCAGTGTTCTTACTTCTGGAGGCACAGGTGTCAAGGTCACGTCTGGGGTTATTCCTAAATTCTGCGTTACTTCACTTTATCCAGGTAACTCATTTATTAGCAATAGTAATAAATAACACGTGTAAAACATAACAGCATCACGCAAAAGTAGGAAGGTCTATTATTACTTGGTAAATATATTTTGATATAATGGCATTTATTGATTATAAATTAGTATAATGGTACTGATGGATCATAAATTAGTAGAGTGGTATTTATTGACCATTAATTTGTCCATTGGCATTTTTGATTATAAATTGGTATAATGGTACCGACGGATCATAAATTAGTATAGTGGTATTTATTGACCATAAATTTGTCTAATGGCATTTATTATAAATTAAGCATGAAATCAGATCTGTTGGGTAGAAAAGCAAGGATATCTCAGCCTAGCTGTAAACCACAGCACAACCAACTGACCATTTTATGGCAAACACAGAAGAAGAAGAAGACGAAGAGACACTTATTATAATATAATATGACAATCTCTGTCTCTTTACAAATGCAGGTTTAATTTATGAGCCGCAAGATCCCATTTTATTTCAAAGTATTGGAAACCCATTCATCTTCCGCTGTGCCGATGGGATACTCCTTGATGGCAACGACCGAGCATTGTCAAGGTTCTTATTTAAGTAAGGTTGGTTTCCGTTTTTGCTGCTGCTAAGAGAGTATGTCTCATGTCTCCGTTTGATAGAGATAGGAAATCTTGTGTCTCCTATTAACCCCTAAACATACAATGAGTGTAGTATTGCCATTTCAATCCTGTGCATTGACAAATCAAGAGCTGTAATGATAATGATGGTAGTATAGCTACTAGCCATTGTACTCCATGTTGGATTGAATGTTAAATTAAGAATCAGGACACTCCCATAAGTGCTCTATCACCACCTTCAGCAGCAGGCGAAGAGCTCCAGCTCCAATGGTACCAGTAACTGTCTAATTGTACATCCGTCTCGCTTTTTCCCTAATTATTGACCTTCGGCCAGATCCACTGGTAACTTCCCACAGCAACATTCTCCTCAGACCGTAAGGATCAGTTTTTTGCCTCCTCACTGTTAACTCACTCCCAAAGGGCCCTCACAAGATCTAGCCTGTCAAACATCAATTCACTACCACGCGGTGCAGAACCGGCCAATTTATCTGACTGCGCATTTTCCAACACACCATGCATGGCCACCATGTTGGATGTGTCAAGAATTATAACCTCGGTAGTGTAGCTACCAGGAGGCTTCCCCAGGGTGGACAGATCCAGAAATATAATGAGGCTTAAAGCCCCTGAAACGCAAAGAGTTTGTGGACTTTTCAATGATTTTTAATCCTGATTACTCCTTTAAAAAAAAGATTTCAGTTATTTTCTATGTTTTTATGAGTTGTTGACTAGTTGTTAGTCAAGGTAAGACAGAATACATGATAATAACAAGGCATGGAAAGGATAAGAATTCCGGCCACTTATAGATCAACAATATGAAAATGAAACAAACAGAAATATATGAGTACTTGGGTGCAAACTTTAGCTGCTCCAAAATGCTAAGAGAAGAAATACAGTCTGGAAATAAAGTATACCATGCCCAACAGCATCTGCTTAAATCAGTCTCTGTTTCATAACACCAAGATCAAAATATATAAAACACCAGTCATTTTATATGGCTCTGAAACTTGGAAGCATGGAAACCTTGTTACAAATTTTTTTAAAGAGTCTTACAACGGATCTTTGGACCCATCAAAGATGCAAACAGTGGGGAATCTAAAGTGAGAAGCAATAGCGAAATTCATAATTTGTTTAAATCAGCATTTATCACTGGCACCATGAGGGCTACCAGTCTGAAATTGTTGGCGCATATTGAGAGATAAATTGCTGTTATTTAATGTCAGAAAGAGAGTGCTAAAATGTTACATAGAACCTGTTATGGTAGTCTGGTCTGGTAGTCTTAGTTTCAGCTTCATAGCAAATGGGTCACTCCATCGTTGCTCCGCTCCTGTGCCAACGAAAAACACATAGAATGTTTATCACAGACCTGTTCTGCTGTATGGAATGTCACTTAACAAATTAAGAAGAATTTGAAAGCAACAGAGATGTGGTTTCTGAGACGAATGTTACGAATACCTTGGACGGTCAGAGTAACCCATAACGATTGTTTGAAAGAGGCTAATGAAAGTAGATCTCTATATACAAAAATAAGAAAGTGACAAACACTGTTCTTTGGCCACATAATGAGAAGAGAGACATTGGAGAACATTGTGACAACTGGAAAGATCAGTGGAAAGAGGGGTAGAGGCAGACTAAGAGAGACGATGCTGGATGTGCTAAAACGATAGCATGGAGGGATATCATCAAGAGAGCTGCTCCAGTCAACCAGGGATCGTGATCTGTGGAGATGCATGAGCGCCTACACCAGTTGGCATGGCACCTGATGATGATATTGAGAGAATGTCTGACGACAAAGAGGCAAGAACTGTGTGCACAAGGGAGTTGAATGGTCATAGATAGACAATGGAGAGATAATATCCAGTCAGACCTACAAACACAGTTTCAGTGTGGCGGACACGCATCTAGAGACTCTTACAACTCCAAAATTAAATGCACTAGTCAGTTCTGTCTCAAATTTTTCTTGACTGTGAAGTGTTATGACAGTAACATTGTTATCAGAATGTGACATGTGGGGTTATCATCTTTGATTTTGTGTTTCAGATTGTGTGCATCTTTTCCTTGTTTTTGGCCAGTTGTGTTTTCTCTCTGCACTCTTCTTATGGCTCCGCAAGTCGAGGCGGAGGAATACCTGTAACTTGGTTTGGGCTTCTTTGAGTGTGAGGGCCCAGCACTGCCTGGCTGGTTCAACAGACTCAGCACCCCATTCACCATTCTCATGTTTCACACATTTATGTCATCAATTTTCTCCTCACCTGCACAAGACTGAGCAGCCTTGCCTGGGATTTGAGGATTAAACATTTTCATCTCTTTTCATGTCCATGTTTGATTGATGTCTGTCGATTTTTTAAATTCCTTTTTCAGGCCTGCAACTTGAAGGTTTGATACCAGTGACTCCAGGAGCCACTTTTATGATATTTGTTCAGTAGGAACAAAACCCTGCATAAAATAGTTATATTCAGGAACTTTGGTATTACCTTGATGTTCCGTGCGGGGTGGGTGTGAATGGCCTGTTGCTACTGTCATGTCTTCCACCCCCCCACTCTCTGTAACTTAGTATGTCAAAGTTGTTGTGACAGTAACATAATTAACAATAGCAGCAATGACCCTATATTGTTAAAATGGTTAACCTAGGTGTACTTGGACCTTTGTCCTTGAACCTAGTGGAGGATGGAATATTTCATGACCTTGCACTGCCTAGAACTAGTTTCTGACAGCATGATATGTTTGTACACAAAGGACACATTAGAACTCATTTGTCACAACGTATGTTTTCTGTAGGTCCTGTCGGGGACGTGACAGTTGTTGGCCACTTTCTGCCTGTGATGATAGCTGGTTGACACCATACCCAAGGTGCCCACTAAATGTTGGACAGTATGTCAACAATCAAAGCAAACGTAAGTTGTACATTGTATATTCCCTTAGCGTAATCTGGTAATCTAGTAATCCTAGTTTCAGCTTCATAGCAAACGGGTCACCCCATAGTTGCTCCGCTCCTGTGCCAATGAAAAACACACGTAGCTCACAGTGTCACGCCATGCACTCAACTCAGAAGCTGGGCGACGAAACTATATCCTTCCAGTCTACAAATGGAGCAAAAATGCAATGGCCACTGCCTGGCAGAAGCAAAAAAAAAAAACATTTGCCACAGCTAAAAAAAAAAAAGTGGCACCATTAGGGTGTCCATCACATTGGGAGGTGTCTGCATATCTGTTTAATACTAGTTTTGTCCATAAATAGCCAAACAAAATAGTTTCATTCATAGTTCCTCCAGGAGAATACAGTCTTGCAATGCATATTCTGGAGTCTAATCAACGTGCAGACACTGGCAGAGAGCTATTTGGCTCATACCCTAATTTATACGAGTGTTTGTTGAATCTGTAGTCCAGTGATTAAGTGAAAAACTGTGAATTGGTCTGTTCTGTTCAGATAATTGAGGGAATCTTTTTCATGGTTATAATCTTAGTTAGTTTTCTTATCTGTTTCTGATTTTCTCTTAATAGAGCTATGACCTGAAAAAAAGAAAGTGGCTGGTAGATTTGTGGCGTGCTGCTGTCTTCCTTAGCTAAAGTGTCAGCACTTTCATTGCTTTTGATGTCACAATGAGATGGAATCCATTGCAGATGGGTTTCTGCCTTTTTGTATGTGTGGTGGCTGACAACACTAGCTTTGTTAATTTTCTTCTTTGGCTTCCTGCATCATTCTCTTGTTTGGCCTCACCACAGTTTACAATTTTTGCAGAATATCCTGCCAATGTGGCATACCAAGAGTTTAACTTACCGATTGACTTCCCTGCCCGCCTGAGACAGTACCTGCCCAACAACCATTATACACCAAGTTTTATTGCTGAAGAAGGCTTGGCCAGGTAAGCACTGAATAGTTTTTATCTACTGCCAAACTTTGCAACCAGTTACTGCTAAGGAGGACTCACACGTTTTTAAATACTATCTTCCCTGTATGGGTTCAGGGACCCCATTGTGAGAAAACAAAAATGGACCCACTGCCTCCCTAGCAAGCATGTCGTAGAATTCGACTAATTGGGGGCACAACACTCAAGTTCTGGAACAAGACTAAAGTCTAGAGGTGGACAAACAACCTGAACATTCTGCCTGCGTTTACAGCCGGTGAATGTGAAGAAGAAAATGTCTCACTGCCTCCACATTTGTTGTACCCACTATCTCACTACCTCCACATATGTTGTACCCACTATCTCACTACCTCCACATATCTCACATATGTTGTACCCACTATCTCACTACCTCCACATATCTCACATATGTTGTACCCACTATCTCACTACCTCCACATATCTCACAAATGTTGTACCCACTATCTCACTACCTCCACATATCTCACATATGTTGTACCCACTATCTCACTACCTCCACATATCTCACATATGTTGTACCCACTATCTCACTACCTCCACATATCTCACATATGTTGTACCCACTATCTCACTACCTCCACATATCTCACATATGTTGTACCCACTATCTCACTACCTCTACATATCTCACATATGTTGTACCCACTATCTCACTACCTCCACATATCTCACATATGTTGTACCCACTATCTCACTACCTCCACATATCTCACATATGTTGTACCCACTATCTCACTACCTCCACATATCTCACATATGTTGTACCCACTATCTCACTACCTCCACATATCTCACATATGTTGTACCCACTATCTCACTACCTCCACATATCTCACATATGTTGTACCCACTATCTCACTACCTCCACATATCTCACATATGTTGTACCCACTATCTCACTACCTCCACATATCTCACATATGTTGTACCCACTATCTCACTACCTCCACATATCTCACATATGTTGTACCCACTATCTCACTACCTCCACATATCTCACATATGTTGTACCCACTATCTCACTAACTCCACATATCTCACATATGTTGTACCCACTATCTCACTACCTCCACATATCTCACAAATGTTGTACCCACTATCTCACTACCTCCATATATCTCACATATGTTGTACCCACTATCTCACTACCTCCACATATCTCACATATGTTGTACCCACTATCCAACTACCTCCACATATCTCACATATGTTGTACCCACTATCAAACTACCTCCACAGATCTCACATATGTTGTACCCACTATCTCACTACCTCCACATATCTCACATATGTTGTACCCACTATCTCACTACCTCCACATATCTCACACATGTTGTACCCACTATCAAACTACCTCCACATATCTCACATATGTTGTACCCACTATCTCACTACCTCCACATATCTCACATATGTTGTACCCACTATCTCACTACCTCCACATATCTCACAAATGTTGTACCCACTATCCAACTACCTCCACATATCTCACATATGTTGTACCCACTATCTCACTACCTCCACATATCTCACAAATGTTGTACCCACTATCTCACTACCTCCACATATCTCACAAATGTTGTACCCACTATCCAACTACCTTCACATATCTCACATATGTTGTACCCACTATCTCACTACCTCCACATATCTCACATATGTTGTACCCACTATCTTACTAACTCCACATATCTCACATATGTTGTACCCACTATCTCACTACCTCCACATATCTCACATATGTTGTACCCACTATCTCACTACCTCCACATATCTCACATATGTTGTACCCACTATCTCACTACCTCCACATATCTCACATATGTTGTACCCACTATCTCACTACCTCCACATATCTCACATATGTTGTACCCACTATCTCACTACCTCCACATATCTCACATATGTTGTACCCACTATCTCACTGCCTCCACATTTGTTACACCCACTATCTCACTACCTCACACATGTTGTACCCACTATCTCACTACCTCCACATATCTCACATATGTTGTACCCACTATCTCACTACCTCACATATGTTGTACCCACTATCTCACTACCTCCACATATCTCACAAATGTTGTACCCACTATCTCACTAACTCCACATATATCACATATGTTGTACCCACTATCTCACTACCTCTACATATCTCACATATGTTGTACCCACTATCTCACTGCCTCCACATATGTTGTACCCACTATCTCACTACCTCACATATGTTGTACCCACTATCTCACTACCTCCACATACCTCACATATGTTGTACCACTATCTCACTTCTTCCATATATCTCACATATGTTGTACCCACTATCTCACTGCCTCCACATATGTTGTACGTTCTATCTCACTACCTCCACATAGTCTGTACCCACACTGTCTTACTTCCATCACATATCTCACAAATGTTGTACCCACTATCTCACTACCTCCACATATCTCACATATGTTGTACCCACTATCTCACTACCTCTACATATATCACATATGTTGTACCCACTATCTCACTACCTCTACATATCTCACATATGTTGTACCCACTATCTCACTGCCTCCACATATGTTGTACCCACTATCTCACATATGTTGTACCCACTATCTCACTACCTCCACATACCTCACATATGTTGTACCCACTATCTCACTTCTTCCATATATCTCACATATGTTGTACCCACTATCTCACTGCCTCCACATATGTTGTACGTTCTATCTCACTACCTCCACATAGTCTGTACCCACACTGTCTTACTTCCATCACATATCTCACAAATGTTGTACCCACTATCTCACTACCTCCACATATCTCACATATGTTGTACCCACTATCTCACTACCTCTACATATCTCACATATGTTGTACCCACTATCTCACTGCCTCCACATATGTTGTAACCACTATCTCACTACCTCACATATGTTGTACCCACTATCTCACTACCTCCACATACCTCACATATGTTGTACCCACTATCTCACTTCTTCCATATATCTCACATATGTTGTACCCACTATCTCACTGCCTCCACATATGTTGTACGTTCTTTCTCACTACCTCCACATAGTCTGTACCCACACTGTCTTACTTCCATCACATATCTCACAAATGTTGTACCCACTATCTCACTACCTCCACATATCTCACATATGTTGTACCCACTATCTCACTACCTCCACATATCTCACATATGTTGTACCCACTATCTCACTGCCTCCACATATCTCACATATGTTGTACCCACTATCTCACTACCTCCACATATATCACATATGTTATACCCACTATCTCACTACCTCTACATATCTCACATATGTTGTACCCACTATCTCACTACCTCCACATATCTCACATATGTTGTACCTACTATCTCACTACCTCCACATATATCACATATGTTGTACCCACTATCTCACTATCTCCACATATATCACATATGTTGTACCCACTATCTCACTACCTTCACATATCTCACATATGTTGTACCCACTATCTCACTACCTCTACATATCTCACATATGTTGTACCCACTTTCTCACTACCTTCACATATATCACATATGTTGTACCCACTATCTCACTACCTCCACATATGTTGTACCCACTATCTCACTGCCTCCACATATGTTGTACCCACTATCTCACTGCCTCCACATAGTCTGTACCCACACTGTCTTACTTCCATCACATATCTCACAAATGTTGTACCCACTATCTCACTACCTCCACATATCTCACATATGTTGTACCCACTATCTCACTACCTCCACATATCTCACATATTTTGTACCCACTATCTCACTGCCTCCACATATCTCACATATGTTGTACCCACTATCTCACTACCTCCACATATATCACATATGTTATACCCACTATCTCACTACCTCTACATATCTCACATATGTTGTACCCACTATCTCACTACCTCCACATATCTCACATATGTTGTACCCACTATCTCACTACCTCCACATATCTCACATATGTTGTACCCACTATCTCACTAACTCCACATATCTCACATATGTTGTACCCACTATCTCACTACCTCCACATATCTCACATATGTTGTACCCACTATCTCACTACCTCCACATATCTCACATATGTTGTACCCACTATCTCACTAACTCTACATATCTCACATATGTTGTACCCGCTATCTCACTACCTCCACATATCTCACATATGTTGTACCCACTATCTCACTACCTCCACATATCTCACATATGTTGTACCCACTATCTCACTAACTCCACATATCTCACATATGTTGTACCCACTATCTCACTACCTCCACATATCTCACATATGCTGTACCCACTATCTCACTACCTCCACATATCTCACATATGTTGTACCCACTGTCTCACTTTCTCCACATACATCTCACTAACCCTAAATATGTTGTGCTCATCATCTCATTACACCCACGTGTTCACCCATTAATCACTACCCTCATATATGACACCCATTAATCATTACCCCCACATTTGACAGTCATTAATAGTGTCTGTTTTCTGTAAATTGCAGACAGTTGAGAGTTGTTGCACTGGTCTCCCTGCGAGAAATTCACTGTGGAGAGGAACTGTTCTCCTCATACTTCACTGTTGTCAGATAGCCTTCATCATTGCTAGTTAAACTAACAGCTTCACAGAAAGATATCAGACATGTTCAAAATGTAAATGATAGGTAATTGACAGATTATCCTCTCTGCACATCGGACAAGTCCATAACTGCTCAGATCCCATCTTCAGTATATTCTTCAGCATCTGGTGATGATAACACCAATTCTGTGTTGGTTTGATTTTCTTCTTTGGCTACCTGTATAGTGTTCATGTTTTGCGACACCTCTTTTGACCTGAAGTTCCTGTACTCTTTTGAGTGTTACCGATTCAACATTGTCTCCAGAATCATCTTCTCTTCCTGCCTCCTTGAGAGCTTTGAGAATGTCGGCCCAGCCCATTGCTTTTCCTATACCTACTGTAGCCCTGTTAGCAAGCCAGTCTGCTCGTTTGTTCCACTAAATGATGCATCCTCTACCTTGACCCTGTGTGATCTGAGAGACACTACCAGTAACTAAGCTTTCATCAGTATAGCTCAATGGAACACACATGTTCCTCTATTACTACAAGATGTGTTTGTCCCGGGTCCCCATTGTGGGGGGTAATAAGAATAGACCCACTGCCTCCCCAATGATCATGTCTTAGAAGTCGACTAAATCAGGACATTCCTGGAAGTCAGAGTACATCTGCTTGAGCGGAAAGGAACCAAGAGTCTGCATACAGATGAGTTTGATCTGTAAAACAGAAGTGCACGAAACACTAAGATTTTGGAAAAGGATTAGAGTTCAGAACTTTCTCCCGAGCTTTTCAGCTGGTGAATGTGAAGAAGAAAAAGAAGTATTTAGTGTTTCGTTGCTAAAGATTTTGGTCGAAACATTCGGTTTATTTTTGCACATATTTCCATTTCCTCTGTCAAGCTTACTAGTCTTCTTGTCATCAGCTCGGCTGTAGGCACCCATTTTTTATTGCATCAAGGTGGTCATAAATTGGTGTAAATTTTGAAAGTGCCTGCGTCTTCACACATTACATGTAAAATAAACAATAAATATATATTACTGTGTGGTGTTATCTATGAAGGTGATGTTTAATGTTGGTAATGGATCCCTCTCATTTCACAGTTTAATTTCCACATGTGATTCATACTTTTCCTATTTATCGCACAAGACCGACCTCAGCACAGAGCAGAAACTATGTAGTACTAACGTATATCCATGTGTGTATACACTTCTTCTTCGTGTTCACTGTCAGTGAACTCCAGTGGAAAGTTCTGATTGTTGGTCCAATTTTGGACTTTAGTCTTGTTCCAGAATTTGAGTGTTGCATGTATATCTTTTTGACAGATCTGGCTTAATTGTATGCAGACTGTTGGTTTCTTGCCTTTCAAGCAGATTCACTCCAGCTTTAAAGGAAATCTGATAGTCGACTCTTAAACATGCTTGTTTGGGAGACAGTGGGTCATTTTATTTTCCCCATAATGGGGCCCCGGATCCCACACGGAGAGTGTGTGTGTTCAGGATTCACTGAGTGGTTTTGAGGCATGGTGTCCGCCTGGAGTGCTGGAAGTCCCGAGTTCAAACTGTAGTGAAGGCTGGGATTTTTTCACATGGACCTCTAGTAATTTCCCCTGGTCTCTGGGTAGTAAGATTAGAAGCCCATGTGTATTGTTGCGCACGTAAAAAAATTCCCTGACAGTTGAAAATTGTGCCCTAAGGATGCTGCCAGGCAAAATTTTGAGTTACAAATCTACCCACAGTATTTCAGGATCCTCTTCGGTGCTATGGAGTTTGTGCACTGCGCTGAGAATGTTCAGACTCAGGTAGGAGTTATAAGTAGAACGCCGCACTAATGGGCTACTACTCTTGTGCCATGATGTTGATTCGTTGTATAAACCATAAACAACATGCTATAAATATTCTGCTGTGTGTATAGTCCCATAGCCAATACTCTCACTGAGTTGTGAAGTATTAGAGAGGACTGCATTCACTCCAGAAGTAAAGGACCCTTTTCCACACTTTTAGGCATATAGGGCTAGACCTACATTTTATAGACCAATCGGCACAAGATGGGAGATGTGGTCAGCACCTGGTACCCACTCAAGGTTGAGTCGACCTGGGAGGCAAGGTCATTTTTGGAAAAAGTCCAGCTCTGCCAGGGAGTGAACCCACGACCTTCCAATCCACAGCGAGCATTTAGTCCTTCCACCACAGTGACTCCAGTAGTGCCATGAGTATATAATGCTGACTCATTTTTTTATAGACATTGTAGGTAATTGGGTCAACATCTCACCAGTGGTGACTTTATTTCCCAGAACTTGGTACCAATTTCAAAATGGGTTGATCTGGGGGCTAGGGTCAATTTGTGGGGGACGAAATATGAGAATCTGATTTGGAATGGATTTGAAGCTAAGACCTTCGGGCTGGCAGATGAATATCTAGCCACCATGGTTCCTCTGTAAAGTTTTGGACTTTAGCGTATTATAGGCCATAACATGCAAGGGTCTTGGATGGTGGAGCCAGAGGATACCATTAGCTGAATTTACGTATTGGAACATCTCAGGATCAGTGCCGAATGGATAAAATCACCAGAATAATTACAGGGGCAGACAGGTAATAATTCACCTGGGTAGGTATTGCAAAGAATGGGGCCAAGCCGCCGCTGATACTGAAAAAAAAAGATATAAAACCCAACGAAAACTATTTTAGCAAGCTTCACAATATAACAAATACAAGCGTGAACGTTGTCTCGAAATAGCGGGGTTGATGGTTTCTCTGCAGAATGTCTACACGTAAGTAAGTAACTTTTACCCCACTAGGACATCGCACTAGCGATAAACACCCGATGACACAAAGTGCCACCATGTGGATGAGGATCACGCCTGGAGAGGTCTAAGAAACCGCGTTTAGCCATTAGACCATATTTATGGTTGGGCTAAATTGCGGCCCCTGGCAAGAGCCAGGATAGGGCTTCAAACTAAAGACTAAATCTCACAAGGGGATAACTAGGTGTTGAAGCAACAATTCGCCTACACGTAACTGACTTTCTACCCCACCAGGACATCACACAAGCGATAAACACCCGATGACACAATGTGCCACCACGTGGATGACGATCACCGATGAAAGATCCCAGAAACCGCGATCAGCCTTCAATACCTAGGGGAAAACTGTAAGGGCAGTTCAATCCCCTAGGAGTGAAACTGAAATAAGGGCCTGCGTCAGCCAGCATGCTTGACCAGGTGTTAAGAAAGGTGGAGACAGGTGGCTTCGCGCAGAGTGGCAAGCGTCAATTCAGAGATCTCGCGTATTAGCATCCTTTGGATATTTTCTCCAGGTCATGTCGGTGTGTTGGGAAATAAGCAGGCTGGCCAGTTCTGCACCCCTTGGTGGTGAACTGATGTATGACAAGCTAGATATTGTGAGAGGGCACTCTTCCGAATAACGGTCCCTTATTATTATTATTATTATTCAAAGACAAAAAATCCCCGGAGCTCAACACTCAGGGGAAAGGTGACAAGTATATATAATCAGACAGTTACTGGTGCCATTAGAATTGGAACTCTTGTTGACTTGTTGCTGAAGTTGGGGACGGAGCGCTTATGGGGGTGTCCTGAGCGCAGTGATGTCGATTCTTAATTCAACATTCATTCAACGCGTAGCCAAAAATGCCTTTTCTTTGACCACATGACATTGTACTCTGGATATAGTGGTTTGGATTCGAATCTCCAATGTTTACATACAGTCAAGATGGCGGTGTCCACGTATCATGGACATCCACTGGGAGTATATTTACAAGTTTTGCTGATTCTTTTAGGAGCTTTGACCGTTCGACTGTGTGTTTCTATGTGGGGATACTCAGGTAATATTGACGGTTGATTAATATAGTCATAGATAACAATGTGAGCTTTCAAATTTTCTACACTGACCAACTTTAGATTAAAGATAAGCACTTGGGCTATCCTCTGAATAACGGTCCCAAATTATGGAGGCCGAAAATACACCCTAACAGGGTCTCAGTCACATGTAAATTGCGGACCTCTCCCGGCGACTACACAGCATACCGCCGAGAGTATCTCCCACGACGCTACTCGCGGCGCGGACCGGGACTAAACTAGATGGCTGGGACTCACTAGCAAGTAAGATGGAGGAAACTGCATGAGATGCGGTAGCTGCTGCTCGTGAGTCCCAGCCATCTAATTTAGCCGTGCCTAGTTGTGCGGGAGATACTCTCTGCAGTGACTTTAATCTTTTTCGCAGAATATTTGACTGAGGTCCTGTTAGGGTATATTTTCGGCCTTCATAATTTGGGACCGTTATTCGGAGGATAGCCAGCACTTAAGCCTTCTTCTTAAACACAAAATCATTTTGTCACAAATTGTGAAAAGATACGCTGCAGAATCAACCCCAGCTACCAGTTTTACTAGGCAGTTTTTAATTTAGTAGTTTGCCGCTGCCCTCTGAGCGATCAGCTCTCGATATCATTACCCAAATTAACATAAGGCGGTCTGATGGTAAACTGTCTTCAGTTGGAATCAAACTCACCGAACTGCATACCCCAGCGCGTACTAATTAGTATTAAATAATAATAATATTATTGTTTTTTATTTCAAAAAGTTTTTCGTCGTGTTGAGCTGGTTTAAATTCCAGCGGCCGGTGGAAAGTTCTGCTTATTTGTCCACTTCTAGAATTTAGTACTTAAAACTTGTTCCAGAACCAGTTCCCATTTATACTTGCTAGTTACTGAATCTCCCATTTATACTTGCCAGTTACTGAGTCTCCGGTTTATACTTGCCAGTTACTGAGTCTCCGGTTTATACTTGTGCTAGTTTCCCTGGTGAAGTGGTCTAGCTGTTTGCTTTATGTTCTGGAAAATGTGAGTCAATTTTTCTGTGCACATCCATTTTACAGATCTAGCTTATTTGTATGCAGACTGTTAGTTCCTTACCTCTTGTGAAGATGTACTCCGGTGGCTCCGACTTTGAAAGAAACAACCCGTATTAGTTGGCTCTTACGACATGCTTGTTTGGGGGCAGTGGATCTATTCTGCCCCCCCCCCCAAATAGTGCCTCTGAACCCACACAGGAGGGGGGAACAACAGGTATTTTGAAATGGGGTTCTATTAGTTCTAGACGAACGAACAAACAAACTTTATTTTCAGAGTGTTACAAATGTTTATGTATATTTTCGAAACCAAATCCCTGTATGTGTTTCAGACCCCATATTGTGTGTGTGTGGGGGGGGGGGGGATAAACCTACAGTCCCCAACAAGCTTGTCGTAAGAGTTGACTAATTACGGGTGTTTCCTTTGAAGTCGGAGCACATCAAGCCAGATCTGTAAAATAAATGTGTACGCAAAACTCAACTTCTGAAACAAGATTAAAGTCCAGAAGTGTACTATGAACTATAACTTTTCGCCAGAGTTTATAAGCAAATAAACATGAAGAAGAAGAAGAAGAAAAACCAAACAATACTTAACTCTTTCAGTCCCAAGGAACGCATCATACGTTCATAGGTTCCTACCTAGAAGCCCAATGAACGCATGATGCGCCGATTTTATTACTTTCTTTACTACCCCCTGGGACTGTGATGCTAAACCCCCTGGGACTCAAAGAGTTAATGAGTGATACTGTCAAAATATAATGTTTCATGTTTTGTTTCACCTGTAAGTAAGCCTATCAAACTACATCTTGCTCCATTTTCAGGTCAGGGCAAACCTCCCATGTTTGGTGACCTTGAAGCTCAGAGACACTGGATGGAGGTCACGGTCAACTTGCCGACCAGTGAATGGTAGTTTGGTTTCATTATATTTGAATAGAAAATAGTCTGTACCATCTCCACGGTGAAGGTTGGTTGCAGTCTACCACTGTTGTTTTCAGGAATATTACAAGGTGTGACCCCAAACTCTTCCATGGTGCGACTCTTGTACTTTTGTCTGAAAGTCACGAGAACTATTTTTTAAAGTATCCACTGTGGGGATCGAACCACAGTACTCAAGGATCATGAAATTGTTAACCCCGTTCACTAACCTCTAAGAGACGGAGCTGTATGTTTATTATAAATATTGTGACACTTCAAGAATTAATCAAGGAAACACCGGCACCTGGGAGATCAAGTATCTTGAAGCCTCTTTGCCCCACCCCGCATCCCGAAACTTCAGAGGGCCCCTGTGTCCCTCCCCCACACCCCTTTCTCCAAGGAAATAATTTTATGGGTGGGTTGAGGCCAAAACCATGTATAGAAGCTATATTTTTATATCTTCTTCTTCTTCTTCGCGTTCACCAGCTGTAAACTCTGGCGGAAGGTTCTGGTTGCTCGTCTACTACTGAACTGCAGTCCTGCTCCAGAACCTGAGTGTTGCGTGTGCATCAGTTTTACAGATGTCATTCTCTTGAATACAGACTGTTGGTTCCTTGCCTCTCCGGCAGACGCACTCCGTCTTCAAAGGAAGCTTCCCAATTAGTCGACTCTTACAACATGCTTTTGGGGAGGCAGTGGGTCTATTCTTGTTTTCCCCACAATGGGGCCCCGGAACCCACACGGGGGTATTTTTATATGATAGTTTCTTAGCTTGTCCTTGTCTGTGTCGCATGACAAATTACTGTTCTTACATTTTGCCTCATTCTCTGTTTCATCTGTGGCATTTGAAATGCCGGCGCTAAAACTATTACGGTGGAAAAGAACTTTTAATTTTATAATTTGTTTTATATTTTTTGTCGCCCTTGACCCGGCATTCCCAAATGAGGCTGTGTACGAGATATTTTCTAACAAATCATATGGTAAAAATCAACTACTATATTATAAGTTGTGCAGTGTTCTTAGACCCTATATTTTTGGAAAATAAATATGTCCTATACTTTAGGAAATATGGTAAATCTATGTCAGAATCACCTAAATAAGGAGAGGGTTTGGTTTGTTTATGAGTGCGTGCATGTGTGTTTGTGTAAATGGTATCGTGGACCTCTTATATCTGTTCCACATGGTCCCCCCCCTGATGGGAACTACAGGACTAGGTGAATCTTCTTCTTCTTTGTGTTCGCTGGATATAATCTCCAGCAAAAAGTTCTGGTTGTTCATCTACGTCTGGATTCTAGACTTATTCCAGAACTTGAGTATTGCATGCACATCCATTTTACAGATCTGACTTATTTAAATGCAGACTGTTGGTTCCTTGCCTCTCAGGCAGATGCACTCTGACTTAGAAGGAAACCCACAGTTAGTCGACTCCTACGACATGCTTGTTGGGGGGGGGGGCAGTGGGTTTGTTTGTATTTTGTATTTTCCCCACATGGAGAGCTAGGTAAATATAATAGAAAAGGAGGTGGGGTTTTTATTTGGGCAAAAGAACCTGATATGATTATTGAAAACACTGGTATCAGCAACATTCTAGAAGATTATGGACATATCATCTTCATCAGTTATCTTTATGCCTAGTGGCACATGAGGCTTCACAGAGGACTTTCCATGCTTTCCTGTCCTGTGCAATCTTCAGTGCAGTTTTCCATGGCAGGGATGCAGCACTCACTTCACTTTCCATCGTTCGTCTCTATGTTGTTTTTGGGTGCCCCTTCTTTCTCTTTCTCTCTGGTGTCCAAGTGAGAGCTGTTTTGGCAGGTATATCAGGATTCATTCTCATAATGTGGCCAAGCCATTTCCATCTTCTCTTTGTTATCATACAGACTAGAGTTTTTTGGTTTGTGACTTGAAGTAGTTTAGTATTGAAGATTGTATCTGCCCAGAAAATTTTGATAATTCTACATAGACATTATGGACAGAGTCTCAATAATAATAAATCAGGAACTTACCTTGTGGGTTCTGGAGCCCAGTCTTTGATGAAAAAGCATATACTAGTTGTGCCTTAACAAGCATGGTGTGAAAGTGACCAAATAACAACTTACTTCAGTTGGGTGTGTTGAACTGGAAAGTATTGCAGCCTAATTGTCAATGAGAACAACAATGCCAACCACCTTCTTATGGGCAAACGCAGTTGGTCAGAAACTCCACCGATTTCATCCTCATTTTCAAAGACTTCTGTATGCTTCAAAGTTGCAAAACTCTTCTAAAACAGGCTGCTAAAGGGTTCATAGATTTGTTGTTGGCAGAATAAATCTGCATTTATAGTGGGTCAGATATAGATCAGGAAACATTGAATTAGATCATGATGATTCTGATTTATGATTATAAATTTAGTTTAATGTATGTCTGATGTTATGTTCATTGATTTGTTGCCAGGTATGTGCAGACTGACCGCAATGACCTCCAGTATTGGGGGCTCGACTACCCTCCCTTGACCGCTTATCACATGATGCTGAATGGGAAGATGTAAGTTTGCCCTATGACATCCCTATCTTTCTGTCTATCTGTCAGTTGCAGATGTGGTTAAGGTCTTATGGAAGCACTTGAGCAGTTCGGAGGAACAAACAGATCATCAGTCTGGTGTGAGTGATGCAGCGAGAAGTGGCGAGGGGATCAAACCGATACTCTGCGCTCAGAGGAAAAGCAAGATGGCCGTATAATCAGTCTTTTACTGGTACTATTGGTATTAGAAATCTACACTGACTGCTGAAAATGGGGACAGAGAATTTATGGGAATGCCCCAATTGCTTTGATGTCAATTCTTGAATCACCTCAACTTTATCTGTTTGTCTGTTTATCTCTTTCTCCTCTTTTTCTTCTTTTTATCTTTCCCTCCCACCCCCCAACCCCTGTCTTGCAGTTGTGTTTTCTCTGTATTGTTTTTTTAATTAATATAACAAACTGACCTCAGATTGATCCCCTTGCTTCATAGGCAGCTAGATCCTGACCACATGTCACACATACACAATGTTATACCTGATGTTTGTATCACTTCTACTGCAAGATCTCCTTGTAGAGATTAGAACAAGAACCACTATAGCTAGTCCCTGTGTGGGTTCAAGGCCGCGTTATGAGAAAAGACAAGAATAAACCCACTGCCTCCCCAACATGCAGGTCATAAGAGTCGACTAATTGGTGGCTTCCTGATGGTGGCACCATGAGTATTGGAACTCTTTCCTGGCTGCTGAAGATGAGGATGGAATGCTTGTGTGAATGTTGCAAGTGCTGTGATGTCAGTTCACAGATCAGCACTTAAAGTTCATGCATGGCGCTCTCATAATGATGATGCATTGCCTTTGTTTTTGCACACTGTGACGACCTCAGATCACAACCAGAATACAATTTTGCCCGGGCAACGCCATTAGGCTATTCTTTTTCGTGATTTTTTTACATACGCAACAATACACACGGGCGTCTGATCTTACTACCCAGGGACTAGGGGAAATTACTAAAATTCGACGTGAAAATCCCAGCCTTCACCGGGGCTTGAACGTGGGACATCCAGCATCCGAGGCAGACACTATGCCTCGAGACCACACAGCCCCCTAGTCAGCATATTTATTGGTATAGTCCATGATGATATTGATATTTATGATGTTATATATATAATGTTATGCATGGTGTTATTTATTCTGTTAATTCCCAGAGCTCTCCGTGTGAATCCCCAGTTGGTGGCTTTAAATGTGTCACGTGGAATTGAAGATGCAGATGCCAAGGTATTCATGAGGGCTACAGGTATTGAAATCTAACATCTTTGTAGCTTTATACCCAGGAGGATTTCAGTATACAATCAATCAATCAATCCTCATCGTGCCTATAGGTACATTGGGCAGAGACAGATCTCAGTGTACATAGTCCACATGTTTTGTCTCTTTGTTTCCTTTGTGAAGTACAGTGGTACCTATTTTGATGTACTTCATCCAATTCGTTCCTGATCCTTAAATATATACCATGTTGGACGTACACCAAAGCAAACATATACCAAGGTACCACTGTATATACACCAATTCCACTGTCTTTGGTCCACTTCTTTTCTGTCACTGTACTTCCTCCGTGAAGTTCAGTGGTACCTCGGTATACTGCTGAATCCATTCCTGATCCACAGAGGTGTACCAAATTGGATGTATTACCAAAGCAAACGGAAACCAATGTGTTGCTGTAAACACCTCTAAAAGATTTCAGTGTCCGTAGTTCACTTGTTTTCTGTCACTGTGCTTCCTTTGTGCAGTATTGCGTAATTTGTTATGAGATTGTCATCACCGCCTGTATTTACCACTTTTAGAGTGGTGTGGGGCCAGTAGGGCGCGGTGGGGGAGGGAGGTGTCTGAGGATTTAGGGTAGCTGAGCCGGCGGGGATCTGGGGGTGAACCTGAGGATTTAGGGTAGCCGAGCCGGCGGGGATCTGGGGGTGAGCCTGAGGATTTAGGGTAGCCGAGCTTGCGGGGATCTGGGGGTGAGCCTGAGGATTTAGGGTAGCTGAGCCGGCGGGGATCTGGGGGTGAGCCTGAGGATTTAGGGTAGCCGAGCTTGCGGGGATCTGGGGGTGAACCTGAGGATTTAGGGTAGCTGAGCCGGCGGGGATCTGGGGGTGAGCCTGAGGATTTAGGGCAGCAGATCCGGCGGGGATCTGGGGGTGAGCCTGAGGATTTAGGGTAGCCGAGCTTGCGGGGATCTGGGGGTGAGCCTGAGGATTTAGGGTAGCCGAGCCGGCGGGGATCTGGGGGTGAGTCTGAGGATTTAGGGTAGCCGAGCTTGCGGGGATCTGGGGGTGAGTCTGAGGATTTAGGGTAGCCGAGCCAGCGGGGATCGGGATTGAGCCTGACGATTTAGGGCAGCAAAGCTTATGCAATCACTAGAAGCTGCACAGATTGAGATTTGTATTTTTGCCCCTGACAAAAAAAAAAGCTGCGCTCCTTACCGAGGATCCAACCCAGGTTTAGAAAAAAAATGTAAACAGCTGATAATGAAATCTCTTTCTTGTTGTTCCTCTTTTACACTTTTCTTTCCTCCCATTCATTTTCACCCTGTCTCTTTCATTCTGTATTTATCTTTCTCATTATATTTATCTCTCTTTGTCTCCCCCCCCCCCCCCCCCCTTTTCTATCCTTCTCTCTGTATTGATCTGTCCATGGCAGTTGTTTAATAAAGATATTAGAGTATTTGTCAAGGACAAATCCTCCGGTGTGGGGTTGGAGGTGATAGTGACATCTCAGGGTCTGTGTTCTTGCTTTCTCAGTTTTCATTAGCATACAGCATTTACAGAATCTTTCATTGCCTCCAGCACATTCCAGTTTCTTTATCCCCCTGATTTCTTCTTGTTCCCAAATTTATCTGTCATACTAAATGTTTGCACTCCCTTTTTGGTTCCAGGTTATATTGATTTATATTGTGTACCACACTGATCAATAATAGGTGCATTTATGCTGCACTTATTTGTATTTGGCTGTCTTTCTAGTTTAAAAAAAAAATCTGGCAAACATAATATAATCACATATCTGGAATTTTGAGAAATGAAAGTGCCTGTTTATATAATTGTGATGATTTGCTGTATCCATAATGTAAGAATGACATTTTCATGGCAGATATATTTTTAATGTCCTAACATATTGTTCTCTTTTCTTCTGCAGTTCTTCTGATGGATGCACTGTTTTTTCTACCAGCCGTGGCTGCTTATTTCTTGCTTCAGCAACCAAAAGTCCAACCTGGCAATGATTTTGTAAGTTTTTCGCTTACAGATTAGTTTTGTGTGCGGCTACTTTGTTACTTTGCAATTACCTGTTTGTTTCAAGCACACAGTCCTGTTTGTGACCAGTATTTGAATAGATATATAACATGTTGTGACCACTGGAAAGATCTGTGGAAAAAGGGATTGAGGAAGACAAAGAGAGAAGATGCTTGACAGTCTTGTTGCATGGCATGGAGGTGTGTCGGCACCCGAACTGATAATGCTGCAGGAGATCGCAGATTATGGAGAGGCATGATGGCCCACGCCAGTCGGCAAGGCACCTGATGATGATGATATAGCAGCCATTGATCGCTGAAGAAGAAGAAGAAACCTGCTCCCCTTTTGGGTTCCAGGGCCATATTTGGAACATAAAAAAACTACCAATTAAAGGTTTGCTGAAAGGGACATGTTGGGTTGAAATGCAAGATATTACATCTTAGCTGTAAACAACAACACGGTGACATTGACAGCCCTTCTAAGAACCATTACTGAAGAAAAAAAAGCTGAAGTATTCACCTTGTATGTTATCAAGACCCTTATGGAGAGCAAAGTATAATACTGCACCTTACCAAGCATGTCATATAGGCTATTAAGTGAGGGTTGGTCTTACATTTGGCTACCCTGTTCCATTTTCTTTTAAATATTTAAAACAAAAGCCAACCAGCAAAAAATGGGTGAGGGTCTGTATTTCCTTGGGGAATGCAAGGCCGAACAAGAGAATGTTGAAATTAAGGATCAACATCACAGTACTCTGAACACGCCCATAAACGCTCCGTCCCCATCTTCAGCAGCAAGCGTAAGAGTTCCAATTCCGATGTTACCAGTAACTGTCTGATTGTATATCCGTCTCATTTTCCCCCTGAGTTTTGAGCATCTGCCATATCCCCTGACAACTCCTCGCAGCGCCATTCTCCTCAGACTGTAATAATCTGTCTGTGCCTCCACACTGTTCACTCACTCACTCATACATCAATTCACCAACAAGTGATGCAGAGCCGGCCAGTCTGTCTGTCTGCTCATTTCCCGAAACGCCAGCATGACCTGAAGAAAATACCCAAAAGATGCAAACTACTCAGGACCTCTGAATTGATGCTTGCCACTCTGCACGGAGCATGCCTGTCTCCACCTTTCTCAACATGGTGCTAGTTACTGAGTCTCGTTTATACTTGCTAGTTACTGAGTCTCGTTTATACTTGCTATTTATAGAGTCTCCCATTTATACTTCCTAGTTACTGAGTCTCATTTATACTTGCTAGTTACTGAGGCTCGTTTATACTTGCTAGTTACTGAGGCTCGTTTATACTTGCTAGTTACTGAGTCTCATTTATACTTGCTAGTTACTGAGGCTCGTTTATACTTGCTAGTTACTGAGTCTCATTTACAATTGCTAGTTACTGAGTCTCATTTATACTTGCTAGTTATAGAGCTCCCATTTATACTTGCTAGTTACTGAGTCTCGTTTATACTTGCTAGTTACAGTTTCCTATTTATACTTGCTAGTGACTGAGTCTCCTATTTATACATGCTAGTTACTGAGTCTCGTTTATACTTGCTTGCTAGTTACAGTCTCTTATTTATACATACTAGTGACTGAGTATTTATTCATGTTAGTTACTGAGTCTAGTTTATACTTGCTAGTTACAGTCTCCTATTTATACATGCTAGTTACTGAGTCTCGCTTATGCTTATTAGTTACAGTCTCCTATTTATACATGCTAGTTACTGAGTCTCGCTTATGCTTATTAGTTACAGTCTCCTATTTATACATGCTGGTTACTGTGTCTCCCATTTATATTTGCCAGTGACTGAGCCATTTATGCTTGCAAGTTACAGTCTCCCATTTGTTCTTGCCAGCTACTGAATCTCCTGTTTATTCTTGCTAGTTACTGAATCTCCCATTTCCGGGAAGGCTAACCCGGTCAAAAAATGCCCGCAGAAGTCGGATGTGTTGGCCAAAAGGTGCAAATATCGCAGCCATGCTGTAAACGGACACAATGTAATTACATCTTCGGATGAACACAGAAGAAGAATCTCCCATTTATACTTGCCAGTTACTGAGTCTCCCATTTATACTTGCTAGTTACTGAATCTCCCATTTATACTTGCTAGTTACTGAATCTCCCATTTATACTTGCTAGTTACTGAATCTCCCATTTATACTTGCTAGTTACTGAATCTCCCATTTATACTTGCTAGTTACTGAATCTCCCATTTATACTTGCTAGTTACTGAATCTCCCATTTATACTTGCTAGTTACTGAATCTTCCATTTATACTTGCCAGTTACTGAATCTCCCATTTATACTTGCCAGTTACTGAATCTCCCATTTATACTTGCTAGTTACTGAATCTCCCATTTATACTTGCCAGTTACTGAATATCCCATTTATACTTGCTAGTTACTGAATCTCCCATTTATACTTGCTAGTTACTGAATCTCCCATTTATACTTGCTAGTTACTGAATCTCCCATTTATACTTGCTAGTTACTGAATCTCCCATATATACTTGCTAGTTACTGAATCTCCCATTTATACTTGCTAGTTACTGAATCTCCCATTTATACTTGCCAGTTACTGAGTCTCCGGTTTATACTTGTGCTAGTTTCCCTGGTGAAGTGGTCTAGCTGTTTGCTTTATGTTCTGGAAAATGTGAGTCAATTTTTGGACTGGGTCATTTAAGCTGCTGGTGTAGTCTTTTCAGAGATGTCTTGGGTTGTTTATAGTGCTGTGAAGCTCGTGCTTTGTTTCACACTCTTCACATATTATCAATCTCTGTGAAAATTGGCCAAGTTAGAGGGATCTTGTTCAGTTTTTGTTTAATTAGAACTGTTTTATGCTTTGTTCCAGTTTGGTTTTGTGGCAGTCTTGGCAATCTACCCAGGCCTTATCCTTATCGACAATGGACATTTTCAGTATCCTTGCTCTGTGGGGTAACTCTCACTTGTTGAAACATCTAAAGTGAGAGTTCATTCCCCTCCTGACATTGTAGATATTATAGAGAATGCAAACAACATTTTTAAAACAAACATTCCAATGTGGCTGTACGCCAAAACTATGTTAGAGGATTGTTGCCTGTGAATAGTTTTTAATTTGTTGTTCATGAAAGCTGTGAAGAAGATGATTTGAAGTTTGCAGAGATATATGCTAAAACTGAATTAAAGTAGCAGAAAATGTATTGATCAACACTCGTAGAAAGATAGAAGAACACACTAGACAACATAAAAATCTAAAGCTATAGTTACTGTGCCGGGAATCAAACCTGTCACCTCCAGACAGCATGTGCGCCTCACTATGGAAATAAGTGCACTAAGAACATGGTCAACTAGGCACCCACAAAAAATTTGTCTTATTGGCCATGTCTGTCGTACAGCTGGAAATCCCAAACTATGGAAAATGGACAGAATTCATTTCAAACCATTGAAATGGTATCATAGGTTACAGAGATGTTCGTAAATTGTTGCTGTGCTCATTATTCAACCTATGCTTCTTTAATATACATTTTTGTAACCTATGGTGCTGTATTCACCTGCTGTAAACTCTGTTTTAACAGATCTGGCTTATTTGTGTACAGACTGTTAGTTCTTCGCCTCTTAGGCAGATGCACTTCAACTTTGAAGGAAACTTCCCTAATTAGTCGCTGTGTACCTCATGCTTGTTAGGGAGGCAGTGGCTTTATTCTTTCTTTTCTCCCAGAATGGGGGCCCTGGAACCCACACAGGAAGAATTCTCTACCCTGGGGCTATTCTGCTGGTGGACTGTGGGCCAAATCTGGCCCACAGAGACCTAGCAAGTGACCAGCAGATCACGGCAAGTTGTATTGTATTTATGAGCTTTCTGTACTTTGGTTTGAACTTCTGGTCCCAGATGATCCCCAAATTAAAAAATTGTGGCCCCAGAGTTAACTTAGTTGAATAGCTCTGCTGTACATGGTATTTAAAGGGTTACACAGGACAAAAATAAATGGAGGAATTGACTACAAGCCCTGTGTGGTTATATAAACAGGACAGTGAGGATGATTGCTGGTTTGTGCCACCGACTCTACCTGTGGGTTCCTGGGCCCCATTGAGGGAAAAACAAGACTAGTTCCACTGTCTCGCTGGAAACATTTCGTAAGAGTCAATTAATTGGGAGTTTCCTTTTAAGTCGGGGTGCATTTGCCTGATAGGCAAGGAACCAACAGTCTGCATACAGATGAGTCAGGTCTGTAAAATGGATGTGCATGCGATGCTCAGTCTTAAACAGGACCAGAATCCAGAAGTGGACAAACAACCAGAACTTTCCGCTAGAGTTTACAGCCGGTGAATAAAAGAAGATGTATCACAAGCATACACAAGAATATTTCTCTGCTGGTGAAGGTTTCAGTTTTTTTCTGTGAGCAATATCCTGAGCTGAGTACAGATACAACAACATCAGCCTGGGTCTGCTTGTACTGGCAACCCTGGCCATCGCTCAGCGAAGAGATTTCATTGGGGCTGTCCTCTTTTGCTGCGCTCTGAACTACAAGCAGATGGAGCTGTATCACGCGCTGCCATTTTTTGCCTATCTGCTGGGCAGCTGCTTCAGAACAACGTTGACCGCTGGGTTTGTACTCTCTTTTGCTGGTGTGTCATTTTAGTTATTAAATCTGTAGTAATGTCACTGTCAGATGGATATGTGTGTAATGTCACTGTCAGACGGATATGTGTGTAATGTCACTGTCAGACGGATATGTGTGTAATGTCACTGTCAGATGGATATGTGTGTAATGTCACTGTCAGATGGATATGTGTGTAATGTCACTGTCAGATGGATATGTGTGTAATGTCACTGTCGGATGGATGTGTGTGTAATGTCACTGTCGGATGGATATGTGTGTAATGTCACTGTCGGATGGATGTGTGTGTAATGTCACTGTCGGATGGATATGTGTGCAATGTCACTGTCGGATGGATGTGTGTGTAATGTCACTGTCGAATGGATATGTTTGTAATGTCACTGTCGGATGGATGTGTGTGTAATGTCACTGTCGGATGGATATGTGTGTAATGTCACTGTCGGATGGATGTGTGTGTAATGTCACTGTCAGATGGATATGTGTGTAATGTCACTGTCAGATGGATATGTGTGTAATGTCACTGTCAGATGGATATGTGTGTAATGTCACTGTCGGATGGATGTGTGTGTAATGTCACTGTCAGATGGATATGTGTGTAATGTCACTGTCGGATGGATGTGTGTGTAATGTCACTGTCGGATGGATATGTGTGTAATGTCACTGTCGGATGGATGTGTGTGTAATGTCACTGTCGGATGGATGTGTGTGTAATGTCACTGTCGGATGGATATGTGTGTAATGTCACTGTCGGATGGATGTGTGTGTAATGTCACTGTCGGATGGATATGTGTGTAATGTCACTGTTGGATGGATATGTGTGTAATGTCACTGTCAGTTGGATATGTGTGTAATGTCACTGTCAGATGGATATGTGTGTAATGGATGTTTGAGTTGTATCCTGATAGAGTCCCAAACCACTGTGTTGGCCAGCAAACCTTTGCCCACTGCCTTCTTTGTATGTGGACCGTACTGCCAGTAAATTGTTGTACAGATGTTCCTTTATGCCATGGCAGCTGGGTGTAACCAGAGGGTCCGGCCGACTCTCTACACTTAGAGGAAAGACAAGACGGAAATATAACCAGATTTTGACCCGTACCATCAGTATTGGAACTCTGTGCTGGCTGCTGAAGATGAGGACAGAGCACACATGGGAATGCCCTGAATGCTGTGATGTCAGTTCTTGACACAACTCCTTTATTTCATGATGCCTGTCTGACTTTTCTCAGTCTCTTTTGCTCTCCACTTTTCATGCTGTCATGACATGCTGCAGTTTTCTCTCTCATGATTTTCCCAAAGAATATTTTCCTCTGTTTGTTCACCGGCTGTAAACTCCAGTGGAGTGTTCAGGTTGTTCATCCATTTCTGGACTTTAGTCTTGCTCCACAACTTGAATTTTGTGTGCACATCTGTTCTACATATCTGGCTAGCTTGTTGTCAGACTGTTTCTTGCCTCTTGTACAGATGCAGTCCGACTTTGAAGGAATCCCCTAACTTTCGACTCTTACAGCATGCTTCTTAGGCAGACAGTGGATCTTTTCTTGTCCCCTCCCCACCACTGTGACCTCAGAACCCACATGGGGTCCAGAGAAATAAATTATCGCCATCAGATTTGTGTAACCTATTCTCTCTGTGAGCTAAACTTCTTTCAAGATATATTTTAGAAAAATTGTTTTTTTATCTATCCATAGTGTTGGCATCAGTTGTTAGTTCTTTTTAGCTCTCTCTAGTGTTCTCATCATTTTATCATCTGACCATCCATGATTTCCTTCTGTACATCAAAATGGGCTGCCATATATATATATATATATATGCCATAAAGATTGATAGTCATATCTATTCACTACCTTCTGTCTCTTGTACTTTAGTCAACTCTGACACAGATGATCTTCCATGTCATGTTGTCCGACTGTCCAGCATCTTTTCTCTCAGCCTCTCTCTCTCTGCCTCTTTTCGCTCAGAACTGTCCTACTCCTGTTCTCCTTCTCATGACATGACCAAAGAATGTAGATTGTCTCCTTCTGATGTGGGCAGTTGGTTTTCTTTGTGAGTCTGTTTCTTTAAAGACATCTTAATTGCTCTTTTTTATTTATCTAGGGCAGTGGTCGGTAAACTAATTATTCAGTAGAGCCAAACATCAGCAACAGGACGATACAAAGTTTTGGAGAGCCAAATTTCTTGTCAAGAACCATGTTTTTTGGAGTCAAAACCGATTTGTGGCCAGCTGGCCAAGCTGCACTCAGGTCACTAAAGAGCTGTGAGCCGACCACTGATCTAGGGTATTCTCATCATTCATCTATAAAACCACATCCTCACCACTTCCAAATAATGTTTCACTAATCGTCAAACTGTCCATGATACACTTTCCTATTGCAAGATAGTATTGATATAGTTCTTGGGAATTCTCATTCTCATCTCATTAATAAAGAAAGATTGCCATGAATATTCTTCACTTTGTAAAATGCGGCTGATAAAGATAGATTTCCTATAATAAACCTTACTCTCATCAGTCTTTTTTTTTCCCCCATTTTACTCTTCAAGGTTGAAGAAGTTGGTGTCGCTGGCTTTGATTGTGTTAGTCACTTTTGCAGCAACATGGTTTCCATTCTTGTGGACAGTGGAGTCAGCACTTGCAGTTGTTCAGAGATTATTCCCTGTTAAAAGAGGTCTTTACGAGGTGAGTTTATTTCTTCCAATGACAAGCTTTGTCTAACTTTTGATAGAAATGAGTTTTTGAAAGAACTTAACAATATATTGTTATGCTGTGAAGTTGAATATGAGGGAAATTCTAAACCATGTATGAAATAAACAATAGTTTTATCTTATCGTCTGTGTCATGTGGCAGTGGTAGTCCACCCTTATGTCTCATGTACTTTCAGTCACTTCTGACACAGATGATCTTCCATGCCATGATGTCAAACTCTCTAGCGTATTTGCTGTCTGTCTCTTTTCCTCTCCTACTTCCCCACTGTCACAATGTCCTCCAGCTTCCCCCTTTTCATGATATGACCAAAGAATATAGATTATCTTCTCCTGATGTTGGCAGTCAGTTGTGAAACAGTTTCTTTCTAGACATCTTCATTGCTGTTTCTTTCTATCTATCCAGGGTGCTCTCTTAATTCGACTATTAAACCACATTTCCACCACTTCAACATAATTTTTCACTAATCGACCAACTGTCCATGGTTCCGTCCCATATATCAGGATAGTATTTATACAGCTCTTAAGAATTCTGTTTCCCTTCTCACTTGACAAAGAGAGACTGCAAAAAATATTTTGTGAAACACTGCCTTTACTTGAGCTATTACTACATTTAACTACATTTAACTACATTTAACTATATTTAACTACATTTAACTACATTTAACTATATTTAACTACATTTAACTATATTTAACTACATTTAACTATATTTAACTATATTTAACTATATTTAACTATATTTAACTACATTTAACTACATTTAACTATATTTAACTATATTTAACTATATTTAACTACATTTAACTATATTTAACTATATTTAACTATAATAATAACTATACAGAAATAAAATCAGTCTTGTTTGCTTGAGCACAAAAGCAGATCGTAATTTTAAATTTTAATGATTATGCTGTTTTAATTTGTATGAATTATAATGTAATTAGTACTTTTGAAATCGGAAGGTACTAGATAAATAATATAGACACAGTTCAAATTTGTCTGCTAACTGGTTTAGCATTATGGTGAATCCAGAATTGAGATCACTGCACTTGGGACATTCCTACAGATGTTCAGTCTCCTTCCTCAGTGGCCAACAAAGAGTTAACATACTAATAGTGCTAGTTACAAGACAGATTAAAAGTCTGTCTATGTTTACCCCTCAGTGTTGAATATCTTCCAGACCCTCTGCACACCCTGTGTTGAATTAGTCTGTCTGTGTATACATTCTCTGTCTGTTCTATTGCAATGTCCATTATATCCCAGAGAACCTATAACACGTCCACTTTGTCATAAAGTAGCTCATTGCCCAGATGAGTGGCAGCAGCCAGTGTATCAGCCATTGAAATGTACGTTTATCCATTTTCAGGACAAAGTCGCCAACTTTTGGTGTTCTGTTTCTGTTCTCATCAAGTTCAAGGAGAAGTTTGCAGACTCTGACATGGCATTGATTTGGTGAGTGAATATAACCGCAAACAAACAGAAACAAAAGAGCAGCTTCCTGTCCGTTAATAATGATAATATTTCTTCTTCTCAACATTCACTGGCTGTAAACTTTGGCAGAAAGTTCTGGTTGTTTGTCTGATTCTGGACTTTGGTCTTATTCTAGGACTTCAGTTTGTGTGTGCACATTCGTTTTACAGATCAAGCTTATTTGTATGCAGACTGTTGATTCCTTGCCTCTCAGGCAGATGAGCTCTGACCTCAAAGGAAACACCACTAATTAGTCGACTTTTACGGCATGCTTCTTAGAGGAGGGTGGTGGGTCTAATCTTGTGGTCCTCAAAGTGAAGCCCCTGAACTAACACTGGGAGGACCAGGGTTCAATCACCAGGAGAGTTAGGATCTGACTATTACTGCTTCTTCCAGAAGAGTCTCGAGAAAACTGAGATGTGGTTCTTGAGAAGAATGTTACAATTACCTTGGACTGTCAGAATAACTAACAATGATTGCCTGGAAATGGCTAATGAAAGTAGAACATTATATACAACAATGAGAAGGAGACAAATAAAGTTCTTTGGTCGTGTGATCAGAAAAGGAGCACTAGCAAATATTGTGATGACTGGAAAGATCACTGGTAGAAGAGGTTGAGGCAGACCAAGAGAAATTCTGGTGGATGGCTTCAAATAGTGGCATGGAGGAACATCATCAGTGGAAGTGATCCAAAACGCCAAAGACCGAGATCTGTGGAGATGTATAAACGCCTACGCCAGCTGGCAAGGCACTTGAGGATGACTAACTTTCCCTTGTACTTTCTGGCGCTTCATTTACAACAGTGGCTCTCAACATCCCTAATGCCTCGACCCTTTAATCCAGTTCCTTATGTTGTGGCGACACCCAAACATTTATTTCCCTTCATAACTTCAATGAATATTGTTTTCCGATAGTCTTAGGTTACCCCTATGAAAGGATCGTTCTACCCAAAAATGGGTCACGACTGGCAGGTTGAGAACCGCTGATTTAGAAGAACAAAGATTAGGCCTTCTTCCCCTCCTCCCCCCACAATAAGCATGTCATTCAAGGGGAGTAATTATGGGTGTTTCCTTCAATGTCAGCATGCATATGCCTGAGTGGTGAAGAACCAACAGTCTGCATACTCACAAATCAGATCTGCAAAATTAATGTACATGCAAAACCCAAATTCTAAAAAATCACTAAAGTCCAGGAGTTGGCGAACAGGCAGGACTTTCCACAGGGGTATACAGCTTGTAAACGTGAAGAAGAAGAAGATAATAGAAAATAATATTGTTGTTCATATTATAACTTCTAACTCTTATTCCTAAATTAACCGAATACAGAGGTTCTAAAAAGTCGAGGAAGGAAAAAGAGTTAGCTGAGGTACATAAACAGACTTGGTCTACCTTTTCTCTCTTTCATTAATACTGACTGGTGATATTTAGATGAACAACTAGAGTCACCCTGTTTTGAGACGCAGATCGTTTTTTCTCCAGTTTGTCTGTGACCAGTATCTGTTTGTTGCCCTCCTTCCTGCATCTGCTCAAGAATCCAACCATTAGAAGTTTCCACTATGCTTTGGTTTGTATGGGTGTTTGTGTGTCCGTGACCTGGTGTGGTGTTTTTTGTGTGTGCCTATCACTGGTTGTGGTTTTATAAGTCAGTGACCAGTTGTGGTGTTTTGTGTGTGTGCGTGTGGGACTTTGGTTGTGGTTTTGTGTGTCAGTGACCAGTTGTGGTGTTTGTGTGTGTGTGTGTGTGACTTTGGTTGTGGTTTTGTGTGTCAGTGGCCAGTTGTGGTGTTTGTGTGTGTGTGTGTGTGTGTTTGTGACTATGGTTGTGGTTTTGTGTATCAGTGACCAGTTGTGGAGTTTTGTGTGTGACTATTACTGGTTGTGGTTTTGTGTGTCAGTGACCAGTTGTGGTGTTTTTGTGTGTGTATGTGTGTTTGTGACTATGGTTGTGGTTTTGTGTATCAGTGACCAGTTGTGGTGTTTTGTGTGTGTATGTGTGTTTGTGACTATGGTTGTGGTTTTGTGTATCAGTGACCAGTTGTGGTGTTTTGTGTGTGCCTATTACTGGTTGTGGTTTTATATGTAGTGACCAGTTTAGGTGTTTTTGTGTGTGTATGACTTTGGTTGTGGTTTTGTGTGTGTGTGACTATGGTTGTGGTTTTGTGTGTCAGTGACCAGTTGTGGAGTTTTTGTGTGCCTGTAAGTGGTTGTGTGTCTCTTTCTCATTCTACACAAGAGTAGAATGAGAGTGGGCCAAGAGGCAGACCAAGAAGAAAGTGGAGGTATAATATTTAGATGGACCTACATACACTTGTGGAGTCACAGTTGGGGTGGGGGGTGGGGGTGGCAGTGGGCCTGTTATTTTGTCTCCCAGAATGGGGCTTCAGAATGCACTTGGGGAGTTCAAGACTGTGCTGTCACACAAGCATGGCGTGTGCAGCTAGCCACAGAGGATTTAACTATTGAGATTCTTTTTTTTTTTTTCCCCACTCACAATATTCTCAGAATGTGGCTGATCAGACATGTTTCTCTTGCTGAATCAAAAAGAAAAAAGCTCAAATAATCCCTATGTGGGTTCCAGGACCCCATTGTGGGGAAAACAAGAATAGACCCACTGTCTCCCCAACAAGCATGTCCTAGGAGTCAACTAATTGGGGGCTTTCTTTGAAGTCAAGAATGGCAAAAACAACCAGCTGCACACAAATAAACCAGTAAAACGGATGTAAACGGACGTAAATGGACGAACAACCAGGACTTTCCACAGGAGCTTACAGCCGGTAAATAAAGAAGAAGCTCAAACAAGACCGTCTGACAACTTTATTTTGCAGACGTGTACATTTAACAGATTAATACTTCCTTGGTGTTCTCATTTCAGATTAATACTTCCTTGGTGTTCTTCCTATTCTCGTTCCATGTTCATGAAAAGAGTATACTTCTAGCTGCCATGTAAGTATAGTTTAGTACACTTCTAGCTGCCATGTAAGTATAGTTTAGTACACTTCTAGCTGCCATGTAAGTATAGTTTAGCATACTTATAGCTGCCATGTAAGTATAGTTTACATCTCACAAATAAATATAGCATGAGTCAGGGCTTTTTTCTATAGACAAAGTACCGGTATTCACCACATTGTCATAAAAATAAAAAGAACTGCTGGTGCTAACTACAAAGTGTCTATTACAGTAGCGCCGAAAAATAGATGCCTTAAAAAAGATGCTGATATTGCGTATTGCAATTGGCCAGGAAAAACCTGGTATAAGTATAGTTCTAATAGGGAATCTCAGCAAAAGAGAAATTAGCGAGAGGACAAAAATGGCTGTTTACCGCTCTACCTATGTGCCAGTATTGACGTATGGGTGTGAGTCATGGGCAATGACAACAGCTCACAGAAGCCAGCTTCAGGCCTCAGAAATTAGATATCTGAGAAAAGTGGTGCAAGTGACAAGAAGGGACAAAGTTTGCAGTCAGACAAAACGTCATGACCTTGAAGCCCAGGCTTCCCAGACTCGAGTAGATCAGTCAGATGCGATGGTTTGGACATGTTTGCACAATGGGAGAAAATCAGCCACCACGGCACCGTAGGAGGCCAAGAACCAGGGAACCAGACCACCAGGACGACCTAGGGTTCTCAGGGAAAACAACATCCGACAGTCCCTGACTAACAGAGGTCTCAAGTAGAGCAAAGCTAAAAATAAAACTGCTGATAAAGAAGTTTGACGATCTCTCTGGTGAACCTCTACACCCCCAGGTAGAAGAGGAGCATTTAAGTAAACATAGTAGGTCTAATAGTGAAGCTGTGGTAGCACATGGTAGTCCATATTTATAACAGAGGCTGTCCTGGTCTAGTATTCAGAACGGCCTCAACCTCTGCAGATTTGTTTTTTCATAACTGACTTGGGCTCCCATGTTGACCCAGCTAAAATAAATAATTCCATGCATAGAAAGATCCTTTGTTTTTACTCATAGTTCTAATACATTTCTAATGTAAAAACTACCTAGAAAAACCACAACAGCCAAATAATGCTGGGGTTGGTTCTGCAACATCCTGTAAAGGACACACAATTAACCAAAATATGTTTCTTTATATTCATATATGTTTTGTGTGTATTCATTTGGTCAAATGCTTGGATTTTCAGACCTGCCTGTCTGGTTGTGAAGTCTGATCCATTTGCCGTCGTCTGGTTCCTGCTGATTTCAGTGTTCAGGTAATCACAGACACATTGTCGCTGTCTTTACTTTTTCCCAATGCTTATTCTCTGCCCCTTTGATTGCTTACCATCCTTCCCTGGTGTCAGGTCTCAGAAAAAGGACCACACTGATTTATGGATAGATAGTTGACAGATCGTCCACATTGTGCACTGAACCGTTCAGTCCATAAGTGCTTAGATCCCCTTCTCAGTTAATACAACAGTGTGTAGCTGCTGACGACACCAGTTCTGTGTTGGTTTATTCTTCTCCTTTGGCTTCCAGCATAGTGCTCTTGTCTGGCTACATCCTCTTTAACATGCTGTCTTGCAGTCTGATCATGATTGCAGATTCACAGTCATCACTTGGTTCTCACAAACGACTCACCTCTAATTGGATATTCAGTATATCAACCTGGTCCATGACTAATCTGTCCTCCAAAATAACCCTACCTGCAAGCCTATCAACTTGCTCATTCCATTTTACACCTGATCAAAAATGGAACTGATGTTTGTTACCATGATCAGCTCAAAGATACCAACCACTGCCTTTAGGCCCAGCCCATCTCTGTCTTCCTGGGCATACTCACTGAGAAGGCATGTGTGGTTGAAAGTCTGTGTCTCCAGCCATGTTGTTGCTTTGATCACTGCCATAACCTCCATAGTCAGACTACCTAGGGGTCGTCTCCAGCCATGTTGTTGCTTTGATCACTGCCATAACCTCCATAGTCAGACTACCTAGGGGGGCGTCTCCAGCCATGTTGTTGCTTTGATCACTGCCATAACCTCCATAGTCAGACTACCTAGGGGGCGTCTCCAGCCATGTTGTTGCTTTGATCACTGCCATAACCTCCATAGTCAGACTACCTAGGGGGCGTCTCCAGCCATGTTGTTGCTTTGATCACTGCCATAACCTCCATAGTCAGACTACCTAGGGGGCGTCTCCAGCCATGTTGTTGCTTTGATCACTGCCATAACCTCCATAGTCAGACTACCTAGGGGGCGTCTCCAGCCATGTTGTTGCTTCGATCACTGCCATAACCTCCATTGTCAGACTACCTAGGGGTCGTCTCCAGCCATGTTGTTGCTTTGATCACTGCCATAACCTCCATAGTCAGACTACCTAGGGGGCGTCTCCAGCCATGTTGTTGCTTTGATCACTGCCATAACCTCCATAGTCAGACTACCTAGGGGGCGTCTCCAGCCATGTTGTTGCTTTGATCACTGCCATAACCTCCATAGTCAGACTACCTAGGGGGCGTCTCCAGCCATGTTGTTGCTTTGATCACTGCCATAACCTCCATAGTCAGACTACCTAGGGGGCGTCTCCAGCCATGTTGTTGCTTTGATCACTGCCATAACCTCCATAGTCAGACTACCTAGGGGGCGTCTCCAGCCATGTTGTTGCTTTGATCACTGCCATAACCTCCATAGTCAGACTACCTAGGGGGCGTCTCCAGCCATGTTGTTGCTTTGATCACTGCCATAACCTCCATAGTCAGACTACCTAGGGGGCGTCTCAAGCCATGTTGTTGCTTTGATCACTGCCATAACCTCCATAGTCAGACTACCTAGGGGGCGTCTCCAGCCATGTTGTTGCTTTGATCACTGCCATAACCTCCATAGTCAGACTACCTAGGGGGCGTCTCCAGCCATGTTGTTGCTTTGATCACTGCCATAACCTCCATAGTCAGACTACCTAGGGGGCGTCTCCAGCCATGTTGTTGCTTTGATCACTGCCATAACCTCCATAGTCAGACTACCTAGGGGGCGTCTCCAGCCATGTTGTTGCTTTGATCACTGCCATAACCTCCATAGTCAGACTACCTAGGGGGCGTCTCCAGCCATGTTGTTGCTTTGATCACTGCCATAACCTCCATAGTCAGACTACCTAGGGGGCGTCTCCAGCATGTTGTTGCTTTGATCACTGCCATAACCTCCATAGTCAGACTACCTAGGGGGCGTCTCCAGCCATGTTGTTGCTTTGATCACTGCCATAACCTCCATAGTCAGACTACCTAGGGGGCGTCTCCAGCCATGTTGTTGCTTTGATCACTGCCATAACCTCCATAGTCAGACTACCTATGGGGCTGCGTGGTCTCCAGGCATGGCGTCCAACTCGAGTGCTAGAGGTTCTGGGTTCAATTCCCAGTATGTGCTAGGATTTTTTCATGCATACTTGGACTTCTAGTAATTCCCCCTGGTCCCTGGATATTGAGATCGGATGCCCGTGTGCATTGTTGCGCACGTAAAAAATCCCTTGGCAGTTGGAAATTGAAAAGAGTTGCCTAAAGGCAAAAATTTTGCCTGTGCCACCATTTGGAGTTAAAAATCTACCCAAAGTATTTCATTAACTTCACCGGTGCTACAGAGCCTGTGCACTGTGCTGAGCTTCTTCGGACTCAGACTTGAGCTAGAAGAAGAACGCAGCACTTATGGGTCACTACTCCTGTGCCATGTTGTTGATCCGTTGTTCAAACCTCTGAACCCCCAGTCAGACTGCCTGAAGTCAAGGCAAACACCCCAGAATCTTCCTTCTGCCTCCAACCCAAGCCATAAAGGATATCAGGTGTACTGGGTGTACGGCGCTCACTTCATATCTGTATAGATTCTGTTATGAGAAGAACAAACTGGAACATGTCTGTATAGATTCTGTTATGAGAAGAAAAAACTGGAACATGTCTGTATAGATTCTGTTATGAGAAGAAAAAACTGGAACATGTTGTATAGATTATGTTATGAGAAGAACAAACTGGAACATGTTGTGTAGATTCTGTTATGAGAAGAACAAACTGGAACATGTCTGTATAGATTCTGTTATGAGAAGAAAAAACTGGAACATGTCTGTATAGATTCTGTTATGAGAAGAAAAAACTGGAACATGTTGTATAGATTATGTTATGAGAAGAACAAACTGGAACATGTTGTGTAGATTCTGTTATGAGAAGAAAAAACTGGAACATGTCTGTATAGATTCTGTTATGAGAAGAACAAACTGGAACATGTTGTATAGATTCTGTTATGAGAAGAAAAAACTGGAACATGTTGTATAGATTATGTTATGAGAAGAAAAAACTGGAACATGTCTGTATAGATTCTGTTATGAGAAGAAAAAACTGGAACATGTTGTATAGATTATGTTATGAGAAGAAAAAACTGGAACATGTTGTGTAGATTATGTTATGAGAAGAAAAAACTGGAACATGTTGTATAGATTCTGTTATGAGAAGAACAAACTGGAACATGTCTGTATAGATTCTGTTATGAGAAGAAAAAACTGGAACATGTCTGTATAGATTCTGTTATGAGAAGAACAAACTGGAACATGTTGTGTAGATTATGTTATGAGAAGAACAAACTGGAACATGTCTGTATAGATTCTGTTATGAGAAGAAAAAACTGGAACATGTTGTATAGATTCTGTTATGAGAAGAACAAACTGGAACATGTTGTATAGATTCTGTTATGAGAAGAACAAACTGGAACATGTTGTGTAGATTATGTTATGAGAAGAACAAACTGGAACATGTCTGTATAGATTCTGTTATGAGAAGAAAAAACTGGAACATGTCTGTATAGATTCTGTTATGAGAAGAACAAACTGGAACATGTTGTGTAGATTATGTTATGAGAAGAACAAACTGGAACATGTTGTGTAGATTATGTTATGAGAAGAACAAACTGGAACATGTTGTGTAGATTATGTTATGAGAAGAAAAAACTGGAACATGTTGTATAGATTATGTTATGAGAAGAAAAAACTGGAACATGTTGTATAGATTATGTTATGAGAAGAAAAAACTGGAACATATCTGTATAGATTCTGTTATGAGAAGAACAAACTGGAACATCTTGTGTAGATTATGTTATGAGAAGAACAAACTGGAACATGTTGTGTAGATTATGTTATGAGAAGAACAAACTGGAACATGTTGTGTAGATTATGTTATGAGAAGAACAAACTGGAACATGTTGTGTAGATTATGTTATGAGAAGAACAAACTGGAACATGTTGTGTAGATTATGTTATGAGAAGAACAAACTGGAACATGTTGTGTAGATTATGTTATGAGAAGAACAAACTGGAACATGTTGTGTAGATTATGTTATGAGAAGAACAAACTGGAACATGTTGTGTAGATTATGTTATGAGAAGAACAAACTGGAACATGTTGTGTAGATTATGTTATGAGAAGAACAAACTGGAACATGTTGTATAGATTATGTTATGAGAAGAAAAAACTGGAACATGTTGTGTAGATTATGTTATGAGAAGAAAAAACTGAAACATGTTGTGTAGATTATGTTATGAGAAGAACAAACTGGAACATGTTGTGTAGATTATGTTATGAGAAGAAAAAACTGGAACATGTTGTGTAGATTATGTTATGAGAAGAAAAAACTGGAACATGTTGTATAGATTATGTTATGAGAAGAAAAAACTGGAACATGTTGTGTAGATTATGTTATGAGAAGAAAAAACTGGAACATGTTGTGTAGATTATGTTATGAGAAGAAAAAACTGGAACATGTTGTGTAGATTATGTTATGAGAAGAACAAACTGGAACATGTTGTGTAGATTATGTTATGAGAAGAAAAAACTGGAACATGTTGTATAGATTATGTTATGAGAAGAAAAAACTGGAACATGTTGTATAGATTATGTTATGAGAAGAAAAAACTGGAACATGTTGTGTAGATTATGTTATGAGAAGAAAAAACTGGAACATATTTGTATAGATTATGTTATGAGAAGAAAAAACTGGAACATATTTGTATAGATTATGTTATGAGAAGAAAAAACTGGAACATGTTGTGTAGATTATGTTATGAGAAGAAAAAACTGGAACATGTTGTGTAGATTATGTTATGAGAAGAAAAAACTGGAACATGTTGTGTAGATTATGTTATGAGAAGAAAAAACTGGAACATATCTGTATAGATTATGTTATGAGAAGAAAAAACTGGAACATGTTGTGTAGATTATGTTATGAGAAGAAAAAACTGGAACATGTTGTGTAGATTATGTTATGGGAAGAAAAAACTGGAACATGTTGTGTAGATTATGTTATGAGAAGAAAAAACTGGAACATGTTGTGTAGATTATGTTATGAGAAGAAAAAACTGGAACATGTTGTGTAGATTATGTTATGAGAAGAAAAAACTGGAACATGTTGTATAGATTATGTTATGGGAAGAAAAAACTGGAACATGTTGTATAGATTATGTTATGAGAAGAAAAAACTGGAACATGTTGTATAGATTATGTTATGAGAAGAAAAAACTGGAACATGTTGTGTAGATTATGTTATGAGAAGAAAAAACTGGAACATGTTGTATAGATTATGTTATGAGAAGAAAAAACTGGAACATGTTGTATAGATTATGTTATGAGAAGAAAAAACTGGAACATGTTGTATAGATTATGTTATGAGAAGAAAAAACTGGAACATATTTGTATAGATTATGTTATGAGAAGAAAAAACTGGAACATGTTGTATAGATTATGTTATGAGAAGAAAAAACTGGAACATGTTGTGTAGATTATGTTATGAGAAGAAAAAACTGGAACATGTTGTATAGATTATGTTATGAGAAGAAAAAACTGGAACATGTTGTATAGATTATTTTTATGAGAAGAAAAAACTGGAACATGTTGTATAGATTATGTTATGAGAAGAAAAAACTGGAACATGTTGTATAGATTATGTTATGAGAAGAAAAAACTGGAACATGTTGTATAGATTATGTTATGAGAAGAAAAAACTGGAACATGTTGTATAGATTATGTTATGAGAAGAAAAAACTGGAACATGTTGTATAGATTATGTTATGAGAAGAAAAAACTGGAACATGTTGTATAGATTATGTTATGAGAAGAAAAAACTGGAACATGTTGTATAGATTATGTTATGAGAAGAAAAAACTGGAACATGTTGTATAGATTATGTTATGAGAAGAAAAAAACTGGAACATGTTGTATAGATTATGTTATGAGAAGAACAAACTGGAACATATTTGTATAGATTATGTTATGAGAAGAAAAAACTGGAACATGTTGTATAGATTATGTTATGAGAAGAAAAAACTGGAACATGTTGTATAGATTATGTTATGAGAAGACAAAACTGGAACATGTAATCATTGGAAAGATTAATGGGAAGAGAGAGAAGAAGGCAATACAGAGAAGAGTTTTCATAGTCGTTTGTCCTGGCATGAAAGGTGTCATTGCACACGTTTTGATACACTGCTAGAGGTCACATGATCCGTCATGCCAGTTGGTAAGACACTTGATGAATTAAAATCATTTTAGAACACTTGTTGGTAAGACACTTGATAAATTAAATTCAAATCATTTTTGATCACTTGTTGTTTTCAGCATGCTGCCATTGTTGTTAAAAGACGGGCTCTTGATTCCTACACTTGCTACCACTGGCCTCTTCTGGCTAATAGTCACACATTTACTGAATCCAACCAGGCAGGTGTCTCCACAAGCCAGGAAAATTGTAAGTTGACATTTTACTTCTCCTAAGAAAAGCTGTTAACTTGTGTTCTAAAAAAAATATAGTAAAGTTTGCATTCTGTGCACATCAGAATAGTAATATTTATCTTTAATTCGGGCTAAAAAATAAAAAATAAAGGTTTTTGTTTTTTAAAGCAAATAATAGTACAATTTGTCTTAATCTGACCAAGCACAGATCACCTATTTTTTAAATTTTTTTTTATCTAGCTGATAAAAGTTTGCCTGATATTCATATGCCACTTAAAAAATATTTATATATGTGTGTATATATAAAAAAAATTAATACAAAAATAAAAATAAACATATAGCTATCCGATAATATATTTATATTAGTTGATGGAAAAGCAAAGGAGAGAAACCAACAGAAGTGTCAAGAAAGCAAAACAATCATCCTGGGAACATTTCGGTGAGTCATTAGCAGAAAATGAGAAAACAGCCAGCAGAACATTTTTCAAAGTAGTTAAAAATATGCGGAAAAGAGATGAGAGCTACAACCCCACTGAAATAATTAATGATAAGACAGGAAGGCCATTGATAGATCCACCCGAGATAGCAGAAAGATGGAGGGAATACTTCAATGAGCTCTTTAATCCTCTAGGAGATCATCAGGAAAGAACAACTGAAGAGCACAGAGCAACAGTGTTAGAACCACACATACTAATGGATGAAATAGAAAAAGTCATTAAACAGTCTCCCAAATATAAAGCACCAGGAGCTGATAGATTACCAACAGAAATAATTTAAACAGCAGGTGAAAGCAGCATCAGATGGCTTCACAGAATATTTAATGCAGCATGGGTACAACAAACGGCCCCTATTGAATGCGGTCACTATCGAGGCATCTCTCTTTTAAGCCATGTTGGCAAAATGTATGCCAAGATAATAGAAACAAGACTGAGACCAGTGATAGAACCACAGCTGGCAGAAGAACAGATGGGATTTAGGAGAAATAGAAGCTGCACAGATGCAATCTTCACACTTAAAAAGTTAATAGAAAAGAATATTGAATACAATAAGGACTTATTTGTGGCATTCATAGACCAGGAGAAGGCATTTGACAGAGTCGACAGACAATTATTATGGAAAGTAATGGCAAGATATGGAGTAAGCGAACACCTCATCGAAGTGTGCAAAAGTTTATACAGGGATTGTAGAAGTGTAGTTAGAATAAATCAGGGAACATCTCATCCTTTCACAGTGACATCTGGAGTAAGACAGGGGTGTGTCTTATCACCACTGCTGTTTATCACCTACATCGACAGTATATGCAAGAATGCCAAGCCCATGAATGAAGATCTTAGTAAGATCAACGAATAACTCCTTGCAGATGACCAGGCCTTGATAGCAGATACAGCCATGAAATTGAAACAACATCTAACATTCATAAATGAAGAATGTAAAACAAATAATATGAGAATCAACACTGAAAAGACAGAAGTAATGTCAATAGGAAAAAAGAAGACAAATCTAAACATAGCAATAGAGTGCAAAGGCATTAAACAGGCATTTGAGTTTAAATATCTGGGAACTACATTTACCGAAGATGGGAAATTGGATAAAGAAATTGACATCAGATGCAGTAAAGCAAACCAAGTATTGGGACAGTTAGCCCCCCTCTTACAGCATAAGACAATCCCAATCAGCACAAAGAGACATCTTATTCAAAGCATATTTATTCCAACTCTGTGCTACCAGTGCCAGACATGGTCACTCAGAACAAACCATAAAAGAAAATAAGTAACCATGGAAATGAGATGTCTGAGAAGGGCTGTAGGAGTGACCATAAGAGATAAGATCAGGAATTAGATCATAAGAGAAAAAGTCGGCACAGAACCAATTCTAAATTACATACGAAGACAGCAAGTGAAATGGTTTGCCCACTTAGAGAGAATGCCTTGTGACACCATACCATACAAAGCATACATGGAAAGAGAAGAAGGACGTAGAGCACGTGGTAGACCAAAAACAAGATGGAAGGATAACATCAGAGAAACTCTATAACAGCACGATGTGCCTATGGTCGAGGCGGCCAGAAGAGCTAGAAACAGAACCTTATATCTCCCTCGACACCCACAGCGGTAAAAGAGGAAGTGAAGAAGAAGACGGGAAAGCTTGTGCGCCTAAAAACCGTCGATGACCCAGCAGATGGAAAAGGGATTGATTGATTGAACCTAAGGTATTCTTGTGTGCAATTTAAAGTTTCATTCATTAAATTACAAAGATTTGCACCTCAAAATTATGTTTATTTCAGTAGCTACGCATTTTAAATTAATTTTTTTTAATTATATGATAATTTTATGTCATTGAAACATAAAATGTATACTTTATTATTTTTTTTTTTTTCAGTTTACATTGTCTCTACTCATTGCTGTCTGTATGGTCCTGGCAACTTTATTCATCCCACCACCGAAGCGATTCCCAGATATCTTTCCACTACTTATCTCCATTTATTCTTGTGGACATTTTTTTATATTTGCTGGACATTTTCATCTCCGACAGTTTGGTAGGGAGAGTTTTTTGTTGAGTACATCCAACAGTGATGGCCATTTTGATTCTGCCTATGATGCTTCAGAATCTGCTGTACCGAATGGTAATAACGATGTTCGAAAATCTCCGAAGGAAATATTGAATGCATCAAAGGTCAAACACAGGAAACACCAAAAATGAAACCCATTACAGATTACTTCTTTTAGTTGCTGTATGTTTAGATGTTGCTTGGAGAGTATCATATTCAAATATAGCACATGCTCTACTGCCATATTTAGGTGTGTTTTATCTCTATCATGACAAGATACTAGAATGTCGAATTAACTCTTTAAGTCCCAGAGGTTTAAGCATCACAGGCCCAAAGAGTAGTGAAAAGAGACGTAAAATCGGTGTATCATGCGTTCACTGGGCTTCTAGGTAGTAACCTATGAATGTATGATGCGTTCCCTGGGACTCAAAGAGTGTCTGGAATTGTGGATTGTGAAAAATAGGTCATATTTCATTTTTTTTTTTAAATAATCACATACATCGATTTTGAAGAAACGTATTTGTATTTTATGTATCTTATACGATATGTAAATAAAAAGGTAAGGGTATATGTAATGTTTCATTTCACTGGCTATTTTGAATCAGTTGAGAAGCATCTGCTTTTTATGCATAATTACAAATGTTCTTTATGTGCATGTAGAGTCATTATGCTGAATAAATATATTCGTATTTCTCAAGGTATTCTACCCAGTTATTTGTTTCATTAATGCCTTCCATCTCTCCTCCTTGTTTGTATTTATTATTTATTGTTTTTAATTATTCTTGTAATGTTGTGAATTCCTGGGGAAATCCCAGAGAGTTCCCGATGGGGAGGAAAAGGTCGGAGAACTCGTGAGAGAAGAGAAAAACTGGATAAGTGGGTCTCGTGTGTCTCATGGTGAACGAAGTGAGGGACACAAGAAAAGCATGAGATGTGAATGGAAGACGTGAACCGAGAGACAGAAGTAAGACAGTTGAAGTTCGGCCCTGACTGAGAGAGGACGCGTGAGTGGACGCCTGCGAAGAATAAATGATTTGTGAAACGAATGTTATATTTCAATAGGAGGATTGAATGTTTTTTTCCAAACGTCGTAATGTCAGGTACCAGAGTTCTTGAAGGATAGATGGATGGTTCGAGAGACGCTGATGAATTCCTATAGTGTGTGAGGAGTCCGACCAGGTCGCTAGATTCAGCCAAGCAAGGCGAGCACGAGAGAGCGAGAATATATGTATGCGATAATTGGCGATTCAACGAATAAAAGCAAACAACTCAATATTCGTTCATGCTGTGTCGTTTCAACTCACTGTTCATCTGAAAGCAATGCAAATTAATACATACCCCTAGAAGAGCATATTACAAGTCTCTGTTTCATTTGTCAGCGAATTAGTCTTGCCATATACTTATTTTTGGGAGTTGCCGTGGTGTAGCGGCTAGATGCTCGCCTGCGGAACAGAAGGTCATGTGTTCACCACCTGACTGAGCCGGACTTTATTCCGAGGTCGACCCAGCCTTGAGTGGAACCAGGTGCAGTCCTGGGAAGTAAAGGTGGTTGCCATGATGCTGACCACATCACCGATCTTGTGCCGTTGGTCTATAAAATAAAGGTCTAGCCCTATACACCCAGTATGCGTGAAAGGTGGGGAAAAGGGTCCTTTACTTACTTTATACACTTCCTTTTACTGAGGAAGTTAGCATAAATAGTTTGAAACTATAAAATACAATATCAGAGCAGAGAAGATTTACCTCAACACTCAACAGAGAGAAAGGATCAGCCAGTCAGCTCTGCCTGAGAGCCAGCACAGAGAGATGGAATCCATCAGCTCCCTCAGAGAGCCAGCACAGAGAGCTAGAATCCATCAGCTCCCTCCAAGAGCCAGCACAAAGAGATGGAATCCATCAGCTCTCTCCAAGAGCCAGCACAGAGAGATGGAATCCATCAGCTCTCTCCGAGAGCCAGCACAGAGAGATGGAATCCATCAGCTCTCTCCAAGAGCCAGCACAAAGTGATGGAATCCATCAACTCTCTCCGAGAGCCAGCACAGGTAGATGGAATCCATCAGCTCTCTCCAAGAGCCAGCACAGAGAACTAGAATCCATCAGCTCTCCCCAAGAGCTAGCGCAGAGAACTAGAATCCATCAGCTCCCTCCAAGAGCCACAACAGAGAGCCAGAATTCAACAGCTTCCTCCAAGAGCTAGCACAGAGAGATGGAATCCATCAGCTCTCTTCAAGAGCCAGCACAGTTATAAAATAAAAGCTTATTTAAGCTGACTGAACGCGATCGAATCCAACACCCCACTCCACCACCTTTTTTCCCAACGTAAGAAGAAACTCCACAGGGGAGCATGTACAGCAGGAGTCTACCAATCGTCAGTAGAAGTAATCTCTCGTCGACAAATGTTTCGGCCCACGAGCTCCTAGACATTTTCAGAGAGTTGGCCCACCTGAGTTCATGAAGCTCATGGTTGGTTTCTCCTGCTGCACGTATTACCGACTTAATCTCTGTGCCAGACATCATCAAATAAAAGAAAGATTTGATAGTGACAAAACTTGAGTACACCTCAATAAAAGACGCCATTTTTGTAAGCTCCAGTAACGGCTTTCGTCGGGGGCCCTAATATAACCTAATGGTGTTTCTGGGACATGTGCCGGGGTGATTCTCATCCGAATGGTGGCACTTTGTGTCATTGACTGTTTATCGTTCGATGTGCTGTCCTGGTGGGGTTGAAGGTCACTGGTGTAACAAAACGCATTGCCCGCCCCAATTTGGGACACTATTTTTTTTTTAAACTACACCCGGGCTGTTGTAGGCCGCCTTAATATAAACTAAATGTTGACTGGGGTTTCTGGGCTTGCAACTGGGGGATTCTCATCCGAATTGTGACATCTTGTGTCACCGGGTGTTAGTCGCTAGTTGCTTGGTCCTGTAAGGTTAAACGTCGCTCATAGGAGAGTTAAAACCCTCCTCCTTCCAACATAAGACGCAATTTTTGGTTATACTAAAGACACCACCCCCCCCCCACCCCCACCCAATCCACCCTTCCCACCTCGGTCGTTGTCGGTGACCCTAATATAACCTAACGGTTAAACGGGGTTTTGGGGACTTGTGGTAATCCTTATCCCAGTGATGGCACTTTGTGTCATCAGTTGATTATGGCTCGTTGTGCGGTGCTGCTGGGGTTGACAGTCACTTACCGAGAGAGAGAGAGAGAGAGAGAGAGAGAGAGAGAGAGAGAGAGAGATAGAGAATCATATTGTATATATATGTTCGTCCAAAAAAATACCAATACCCGAACAAACCTCTAATTTTTCATACAAGTGTGTTTTACAAGTGTCGGTACCAAAACGGAGTGACCGGATAGAAATATTGCGACTTCTTGATCATTTGAAGGACACCCTATGTTCATTTATATTAGTTGTAAAAAGAAAAAGGGCAATTAAACTGGACATTTTCTTGTCTCCCCCCCCCCCCCCAACTTCGCCTTCTTCTTCTTCGTCTTCTTCTTTTTCTTCTTCTCCTCCTCCGTCTTCTTCTTCTTTATCTTCTACTTCTTCTTTTCTTCGTCTTCTTCTTCTTCTTCTTCTTTTTTTTTTTGATCGTTTGTTTATTCGTCTGATATTATTTGTCTTTTTGATATTAATTATACTGTGCCCGTTTGCAGCAGAACGCCCTTGAGCCAACACATCCGACTTTTTCGGACATTTTATTGACCGGTTTGACATTCCTCTTTTAATCGGTTTTAGACATAACACGTTTTCAGTACAGGCACATACCTGGCTGTCTGTCGGTGATTGGACACAGATGGTGTTTGCCAATAGCATGTCCTTACTGTGGGCGGGGGACGATCAGCGTGAAGCAAATATGGGCGACCACAGTCCTTGGTAGGTTACTGAAAACTGTCGACTTAGAACTTTGGTTTAAGAAGTTGTGGCCAGCTTTAAAAAATATGTAACCTGGTAATCGTTTAGTGTAAGTTATTGAAATTTGACATACAACGTTTTATAATCATGTCCTTGTAAGTTTTGTGTGTGTGTGTGTGTGTTAAAAAAATGTAAACGATCATGTAGCTTTCATTTTGCTTTATTTGTGGTATATGGGGGAGGTGGAAGGGGGGGGGGGGCACAGATTCAAAGCAAACAATCAGCGTGCTTGCAGTTAAAAATAAGTGATGGGCATTTTTCAAATCATCAAACTGCACGCGCGCAATAGGCGCTAAATTCTCAGGTGGTCGTATCCATCAATAACCTCCAGTGAGATTAACACTATTTTTCACTATTTACACGAATGCTGGTAAAACTCATTAAAGTCACCTCATCTCGGCGGCCGCGAGATTTCATGGGGCATTTTCCAGGAGACTCCTATAGTTTAGGGGTGTCATGTATTCCTTGTTTTAAGCACATCCACCACCGACAAAAGCCACCGCCAATGAGAAAAAAATACAAAAACATCAGTGATTTGATACTCACTAACCATCTCGCCTTTGGCGCTTCCAATTGCAGTACTTTTTCTTTGCACACAGGCGCCTTCGGCGCCCTAGACATATCCACAACAGTCGTTCACAGAAATGATAGTTGCGAAAAGAAAGCTGCGCACTTTTGTCTGGAATACAGTGTGTCGACTGCTGCCACTTTTCGGATGTGTATAGACGATGAAGAAAGACATCTAGTTACACCGCTAGAATATATTACCACCTCTGGAACCCTCAGCGAAATCTCGAGATGGAGTGACTTTCGTCAGTAGTACCGGAAAGGCTATCTAAATAATCATAGTCATTAGGCATGTGACTTGATTTCCATACAATCTCCACGCATGTGTCAGTTACTGTATATTCTATTTTTTTAAGGCGGACACACATTATTAGCTTAATAAAGATCAAAGAAATTAGCCGCTTTAAGAAAGCAGTACAATTGTGAAACTGTAAATTATAAAAATCATAAGGACATTGGAATTAAAGGTCACATGCAAAAAAAGTCGTATTGATCCTTACAGGAATTTTTGGAGATATTTGTTAAAGTGTGAGGTCACGACTTTTCAACCGCACTATAGACCCAGCTTAACGTGTCTGTGTGTCCTACGTCTGGGAAATAACGGACACGTTAGAACAGGAATAATCTGGACTGAAATGTAAAGTGGAACTCGCAGAAACGCCTGGACGCGTGTTTCCTCATGTGTCATTGTATCAAACGCATCGTATTGTAGAAATTGTGATAACTTAGTTGTCTCTAACAGCCAGCACAGAAAGAATGACTTGGCGCAACTTATATTCCAGTTTCTGGCTGTGCCGATCATTATTATCAATCAGCAAGTCATTTACAGAACGTCGCTCTCTTCACGGCATGCCTTCTTCTTCTTCTTCTTCTTCTGCATTCGACATCAGTCATGCTACACATTGAGTCCCGTCTGGGTCAAAAATAGGATTGTGCGTTTAAGGTCGCCACCGGTCCCCCATAGCTTCTCTCGCAATGTGGATCCCCTGAGCCAGATCCACAGTCTTTGCTGGGAGAGGTATGGGCAGTAACGGCATGCCTGTAAGTGTCCGTTTCTCTAGCCAGCTCTCCAACCCCATGTGCTTTCATTTATAATGCATCTTTAATTCCTGTATCATCTTCGCGGAGGTCGACCCCTGCCTCGCCTTCCACAAACTGCATCCTCCAACACTTTTTCCAAGCCACAATGACGTTTAATGTAGCCAAAATACTTTAACTTTCGTGACAGGATGCTGTTTATGAGCCAGTTCTCCTTCGAAGTCTCCATCTGCTCCCGCGGCACGGAACAACTAACTGCACACAATTAAGCCAGTAAAGTGGATGTACACGCAAAACTCAAGTTCTGACTCAAGCAACCAGGACTTTTCATCGGAGCCTACAGATGGTGACTAAAGAAGAAAAAGAATATGCTAAAATCTCTAATTCTTAGCAGAGATGTCGATATCTCATCATCATTAGGTGCTGTGTGGACAGGCAGTTTGATCTCCAGCAGTTTGTGTCGGTTCGTGTGCTGACACTGTTATGTTGGCACCTTTTCGTCTTTCCAGACGATAGTATTCTGCTATGCGATCTGTGGCATCATGTTCCCGTGACTTTATCTCAATACCTGATTCATTTATGCCCCCCCCCCCCATGTGGGTTCCAGGGCCCCATTATGGGGAAAACAAGAATAGACCCACTGCCTACCCAAAAGCATGTCGTAAGAGTCGACTAATTGGGGAGCTTCCTTTGAAGTCGGAGTGCATCTGCCGGAGAGGCAAGGAACCAACAGTCTGTATTCAAGAGAATGAGCTCTGTAAAACTGATGCACACGCAACACTCAGGTTCTGGAGCAGGACTGCAGTTCAGTAGTGGACGAACAACCAGAACAGAGTGTACAGCTGGTGAACGCGAAGAAGAAGAAGATTTATATTCCGCTTGCATGCGTTTTTGTAACGAAGAAGTGGCTCACACCCTTACAACCCACAAGACTGGTAAGGCTGTTCTTGTGTGGTCTTCCTCAATATTTATTTTCACAAATTATTCCTATGATCACATCAAGATGTCCCAAATCGACCTCTCCAAACAAATCGAGCAAGAAAATGAAAAGTCCGGTACATACACCAAGACAAAGGGGCATAGCAACAGTTGCTAGTGGACGCCTGTTTTGTAGTTACAACAACTAACAACGTGCTAATGACATGCTTCATCATGCTCTTCAGGCCGTGCCTGTCAACTGTTGTTACTTTTGATTGTTTAATATTCAATAGATTATGCATTAATTGTAAACAGATTGTAGGAGTATCGCCATCAAGTGCCTTGTCGACTGACACGGGCGTCATACACAGTCGCGTAGGAAGAGGTTTGCGGGGGAGGGGTGCGCGCATCAGGGGGTGTCATCACTGGCGAAGAGGTGACAAAATTGAGAGAAAAAAAGTGTTTTTAACATAAACAAATGTGTGTGTGTGTGTGGGAGGAAAAAAAGGGGGGGGGGGTTGTGAACAAAAATGTCCAGCACCGGGTAACACTTGACCTCGCAATGTCCCTGAACAGGCCAATCCAAAATGCTGCCAACTCCAACAGCATGTATCAGTGGGGCCCCTTCATGCAATGAGAAAAGGCGGTCAAGAATCTTCTCAAATTGTCTTTCAATTTTTTTTCCTCACAAATTTTCCCACTGGTCACAAAATACTTCAGTTTCCCTTTTCTTATAAGTGGCAAAGCTACGACTGGCTTCTTCTAATGTTTGCGACAAGTTTTCTTTGGGCCCTCGCATCTTTTAAACACATTTACGTATATACTATTTCAGATTAATAAATTTAATTTAATAATTTAATACAGTCCAAGTGTACATATTTGTGCTGTTGCCTTGCGCCATGCGGAAGTTTTCACCTGATTCCATATTTTACATCTACCTATCATCACTTTAGGTGGCCCGGGATTCACATCACATAGCACGGTTTGTATGTTCTCACTACTTTCTTCATCTTCCACCGTGTTTCTACATATTTCACCCAATATTTAAAATGTATGTGTAACCAGTCGTTGTATATAATGAGTATTTGTTATCGTGGTGACGAGAAATCAGTGGTAGAGTATGAAGGAACGGACAGAGATGAATTATCGTATCCAGGAGGCCCGGCTAGACCGACGGCAGACGACGTGAGTCATGCAGGCTTCATCATTCACTTAAGGATCGCCGTCGTTCACCGGCCTTGATTCTTTCGGCGTTCGCGTCTTCTTCTGTAGTAAGACACTTCGTTTCTTCCCGATGATATACTGCAGACTGAAATTATTCCTTACATACGCAGCAGGTCACAAGATTTAGGTACAATTTCAGAAGTCGAAATATGAATAGTCAAACTAGCGACATTACTTACTCCTGAACTAGTTAGTGCTTGCAGAATTTTTTTTTTAAGTTCCAAAATAATAAATTTAGATTTTTTTTTTTTAAATTTCAGAGAGGTATGATATGAATATCCTGCCATTTCAGTAGTAATACAGTTAGTTTGTGGTTGGGTCAGGTTTACTACACTTTCACTTGAGAGTGAGAGAGTCCCTCTTGACTATTCCAAATTTGATAAGGATAAGGCTTATTAACACTGATACTGCTGTGTTGTAGGCTGATTTAGGGCTCTCTAGCAGCACAGTGAGTAGTAGGGTCCAAGCTTACAATTGCAATGGTACCTCGGTAACATATGTTCCCTTTGTTATACCTTTTAACTTAGTATATGTCCTGTTTAGACACAAAAACGTTCGCTTGGTATACGCATACGACTTGTTTGGAATACGCGTGCTAGAACTTGTGTGGGTGAAAATTAGTCACGACACAGAGCACTCACTTTTTTTTCACCTCTCTTGAGACAAAGCCATGCATAGATTTGAATCACTTTGTAGTCAGGTATTACCCCAACAAAGCCGTAAGCTGTAAAGATTAATGTCACATTTTGGAAACATTCTGAGGAGAAGGCAAAAGCCACGTTCTATGGACATATTTTTTTTAGTAAGAATCACACCTGATTAGCCTCAGCCAGAACTGTTTTTAGTAACACATACACAGTGCCGACACATTCTCATTTAAAAGATAATATTATGACTGAATTTATGCTGACTACTGTCTTGTCACTGTCACAGTGATTGCACTCATCCTGAGTCAGATTTTATGTATTGGGATTTTTACTTTTAAACCAAAACAGCTGAATAGAGGTTGAAAAACAGTCCAACGGTACCTCAATGAAATCTGTGTGTCAGTTCTAAGCGGAGATATTCACATTTTAGTGACGGAAAGTGCTCCCAAAAATAACAAACAAGATGGCGGCATGTTCCCATGTGAAAACTGGACCTAAAGTGATGTAATTTGTATTCTTTGTGTCTTTTATTAAAAGCACTTGTAAAAATTAAATTGTCAGTTACAGTTCAGGAATCTTTCTGCAGTTCCCTGGGGAGAAAATATCGTGTCTTCACGTGTAGCCTCACTATTGTTTAAGTAGGAAAGTTTTTGACCGTCGACTTAAAACACAGCAGTTAGGTATTTAAAAGAAATTCATTTGCTTATGGATGTTGTAAAAGGTGACTGATTCAAGGTGTGCTGAAATTGAATGTGCTTGTCCTCACGGTGCAGATATTGCAGCCCATCTGTAAACCACAACACTGATGTGGTAACCACCCTTTTAAGACTGCACATTCATGGCTCTCCAGAGCAGGACAGATAGTTAGTTATGTTTCCTTTACATTATGTTGCAGAACCAACCCCAGCATTTTTTGGCTGTTGTGGTTTTTCTAGGCAAATTGTATGTCCAGTAGTTTGCCTTTGCTTTCCGGATGGTCGGCTTCTCGATACAACTGTCAAATCCAGCACAAGGTCTGCAGCTGGGATCGAACCTGGCACCCCGGTGTTATGAAGCGTGTTCACAACGCCTAAGCCACAGACGCAGACTCAGGATAGATAGTAGGACTAAATAGCTCTAGAACAACAGTACAGAGGACAATATGAGATCAAAAATCATGTGGCAGCAGTAAAGATGGTAGACGGAATATCTACTTCTATGTTTGCCCCTTAAAGGTTCACAGTATTAGGAAGGTTGAGAACCACTGCCCTAGATAAAGAAAGTTTGGCTCTCCTTGCAATAACGGTCGCTACTTGGACGGCGATGGCCGCTTCGTCGGAGTTCAGTCCCCTGGCTGCAGTGCAATTACGGAGTGAAAAAGAGGGAACGACACAAATTACATAATTAGGGTTTGGGTAAGGGTAACACATGTAACGTCGAGTGCACGAGCCACATACCTGCATGTTCCTTATAACTCTATGCTCAGCTAGCCACCGCAACCACGCAAGCTTATCGCTCATTAAGGCATACAGATCTGCAGGAGTCACATCCGTGGCCACTAAGTCTTGTGTCGCAAGTTCGCGGTCGCTACTGTGAGTCGCAGAGCGAGGTCTAGAGGCCATGTTGAACTCACTTTGTTTTGTGATTCGTGCCTTGTCCACTCCGTAATTGCACTACAGCCAGAGGACTGAACTCCGACTACGCGGCCATCGCCGTCCAAGTAGCGACCGTTATTGCAAGGAGAACCGAAAGTTTACATTATGTAGTGGTTATAGCTGGGCTGCACTTTCTGGCCTTTCAGCCGAACACATCTGATTTCCGCAAAACCCTTACTTAGTCCCCTTTTGTGTCATGCTGGTTAACTCTTTTAGTTGTGGGGTAATTTCTCAATGTAGGAAATAGCTACCATCCTGAGTGTATTACTTTGAGACTGGCTGTATACATTGGAAGTGCCTCTGTGGAAGCTAGATTTTTAAAAAATATGCTCTGACAACATGTAAAAATGTAATGGCTTAGTCATATTGTAAGAATACAGCCAGAACAACTACCAGCGCAGGTGCTACACATGAACAGATTTATGTGAAAAGCAAGAGGTCGCCCTAGGAGATGTGGACTTAGGACATTAAAGAGCTTTTACATTGATACAGAAGGACAATAGACATTTAGCAGTTTAAGTAAACATTTAATGATTTTACCGTCATAAGTTGAAAGACTAAACAATACATCTTGCGATCTATAGGACTAGACGAGTTAAGGGACAATGGGTCAGTTTCCATTGAAAATGGGACCCTGGAATACACACAGGAAGAAGAAAGAATCAGTCACTTAATCAATATATTAAATTATCATATGAATATAACATGCTTATTGGTAAAATACAGCTGCAGTGTGAAAGACGTGTGTTTAGAAGGGCCGAATGTAAGACGGGCCTGCGTGCCCAATTTGTGACCCTTTGAAAATAAAGTTTGTTCGTTCATGTCCTTTACAGAACCATGCTCTCTTCACTTCACACCTGAAAGTCTCTCTAGCTATTTCTCCATCCCTGAATGCCTTCATAGCCATTGCATTGTCAATATCCTGCATACATCCTCATGGAGGTCCGCCTCTGCCTCCTGTTCCACAAACTGCACCCTTCATCACCGTTCTCTCCAGACCACCATGGTGCTTGATATGGCTAGAATACTTTGGCTTTTGGTGCAGGATGCTGTTTATGAGCCAATTCTCCTTGATGTTTGGGTCATGCAGGATGCCAGCGTTTTTGTTTGTCCCTGGTCCAGGGTATTGTACACATTTTTCTGTAGTATTTCAGTTATAAAGCTACGATTTTCCTCCTCAAAGACTGAGTGAAAGTCCATTACTCCAAGAGTCCTTGAAGAAAGAATATGAGATATAAATAAAATCATGTTATGTCTGGTTTGTTCCAGGAGAGAAAAATTCTGCAAACAACATGGCTGCTGTGAACGTACACAGCACAAATGCTTCAGACAACAACCTCAGCCGCCATGACATGTTGTCCTGGATCAACGACACACTGCACACAAACTACACAAAGATTGAAGAACTTTGTTCAGGTGACTGACACACCTGTTTGTCTTCCAGATAATTGTACTAGCACAGTGGTTCTCAACCTGTGGGTTGGGACCCTTTCACATGGGTTGCCCAAGACCATTGGAAAACACATATTGATTAAAGCTATTAAGGGTTGCGTTATCAGGAAGGTTGAGAACCACTGTACTAGCAGAATCTATACAGCACGTTACTTAGATCATTTTTCAAACAACACTTTTTTTTTCAGTTCTAAGTGTATGCTTTACTGCTTTTAGGTAATTCTACACACAGGCCCCTTACCGCCCCCTTCCCCTTTTTTTCAGGTAGCTCTACACACGTTTTATATGTTTTCCTCCCTTTCGGGTTATTCTACACACTGGATTTACACGTTTTCCCCCTTTCGGAAAATTCTACACACATGATTTACACGTTTCTCCCCCTTTCGGATAATTCTACACACATGATTTACACGTTTCTCCCCCTTTCAGATAATTCTACACACAGGATTTACACGTTTCTCCCTTTCGGATAATTCTACACACAGGATTTACACATGCCCCCCCCCCCCCCTTTCCCGGTAAATCTATTCACATGATTTACACAACACATATGTTCAGGTAATTCCACACACAATTTACACACGTTCCCCCCCCCCCCCCCCAGCGAATCTACACGCATGATTTACACAACACATATGTTCAGGTAATTCTACACACTAAATTTAAACCCCCCCCCCCCCCCCCCCCAGGCAAATCTAAACACATGTATGTTCATGTAATTCTACATACAGGATTTACACACGTCTTCCACCCCCCTCCCCCCAGGCAAATCTACTCACATGATTTACACAACACATATGTTCAAGTAATTCTACATACAGGGTTACACACTCATCTCCCCCCTCCCCCCCCCCCCCCCTCCCCAGCAAATCTCACATGATTTACACAACACATATGTTCAGGTAATTCTACATACACGATTTACACACATCTCCCCCCCCCCCATCCCCCAGGCAAATCTACTCACATAATTTACACAACACATATGCTCAGGTAATTCTATACACATGATTTCCCCCCCCCCCCCCCCCCTGGCAAATCTAAACACCTGATTTACACAACACGTATGTTCAGGTAATTCTACATACAGGGGTTACTCACCTTAGTTTAAATGTTTCAGATTGTTGATAATGTGTAGAAACAAATTATGGACAGCTAGCAGACGTGAGGACTTATGGAAGCTGCTGGAATGTTTTTTGTTTTTATCCCATATATTAGGCATTCTTTACGGATTTAGTCAAAGTTGAATTAACAATAAATGATGTATATTCAGAGTGTGGTGTCTTTTATTTTAACTAACTCTTGGGTACCAAAGAACACATCATGTGTTGGTTTGTCTAATTAATTGTCCTCTGCTACCAAAAAAAAATTAATAACCTATAATATATATATATATATATATAATTAACAAAGAGACAATGTATTGATTGCACTCATAGAAAGAAGTAGAAAGACACACTAGACAACATAAAAATAGAAAGCTACAGATGCCGTGCCGGAAATCGAACCTGTCACTTCAAAATGGCATGTGCACCTCGCTATGGAAACAAGCGAATTAAGAACACAACCAGCTAGGCACCTCCCAAAAAAGGTATCTTCGTTGGCATGTCTGTCATACGGCTGAAAATCCACAACTATGGAACATGGACAAAATTCTTCTCTAACAATTTAAATGGCACCATAAGTTACAGAAATTTAAATTAACGAAGCATAGGTTGAATAACAAATACGGCAACAATTTATGAGCACAGCAGACCATAATGCTTTTTTTAGAATATACAAACATTAAAGAAAGAGATTTGATTGGTAGGTTTCATTGTGTTACACTTCATTCACTTCAAGGGTTCCCCCTCTGTTTATTTATGTAATAACCTAGAAGGGATGAATAGATTATTTTGTGTGTGGGTTCTGGAGCCCCGTTGTGAAGAAAACAAGAATAGACCCACTGCCTCCCCAACAAGCGTGTTGTAAGAGTCAACCAATTGGGGGCTTCCTTCTAAGTCGCAGCGCATCTAACTGAGAGGCAAGGAACCAACAATCTGTTAAACAGATGTGCACGCAACACTCAGGTTCTGGAATAAGACTTAAGTCCAGAGATGGATGCACAACCAGAACTTTCTGATGGAGCTACAGCAAGTGAAAACGAAGAAGATGGAGAGAATGGGATCAGAATATTTGCAAAGATACTTCTTTATGTTCACCATCTGTGAACTCTGGCAGAAAGTTCTGGTTGTTCTTCCACTTCTGGACTTTGGTCCTGCTCCAGGACTTGAGTTTTGCACGCAAATATTTTAGAAATCTGGCTCATTTATGTGCAGACTGTTGGTTACTGGCCTGTAAGGCAGCGGTTCTCAACATGTGGGTCGCGGCCATTTTGTGGCTTTGAACAACTTTTTTACAAGGGTCCCCCAAGACCATCGGAAATCACATACTGATTGGAAGTTATGAAGTTACAACGAAAATAATTGTATGGTTTGGGGTCACCACAACATGAAGAATGAATAAAAGGGTCGCAACATAAGGAACTGAATTAAAAGGTCGCAGCATTAGGAAGGTTGATAACCACTGCTCTAAGACTTGTACACATGAGGGATTCATAGACACAAAAATATACCTGTCAGCAGGTAGGGTGTCTAACAGACTTGTGAGAGATAATTTGATACTGTAATTGCTAAATGAATTTTGTTTTGTTTACAGGTGCCGCATATTGCCAGTTTATGGACTTGTTATTCCCAGGTACAGTTATGTGTCTGTCTGTCTGTTAGTTTGTGCAGGGCGGTTGAACTGGCAGCCTCTGGCCAAATCTGGCTCGCAGAGGCCTAGCAAGTGAAATGCCGATAGTTGCCAGTTGAATTGTTTTAATGATAATTTTATGCTGGAGCCCGCGTCGATCCTAATTTTGGCCCTGAGTGAACTTAGTTGAATAGCCCAGGTTTAGTACATCTTGAATGTAGTTTGTGCAGCTTAGTTTTACAGTTGTCTGAGAAGATGGTACAGATATGACTGTGATTTTAGGTCACAGACAGGGGGCAAAGGTGTTGTATGTAAAGGGATACTCTCTGGCACCAGCCGGCTCCTTGCTGGTTGTATGGAACCCCATACAAGATTTCTGTGATTATTCTTATTATTCTCCGTAGATTTCTGCTTATCAGTCCATTTGCTAAGCATCTATTCCTGCATGGGTCACAAATGGGGATAATGTATTTGAAGCTTTTAATGCTGCTCCATTGTCTTGTAGGGTCGCTCTTGTGGTCCAGATTGCTTCTCTCATTATCTGTTCTTACAAGAGAGGCTTTGCAGTTAGCTTTGGTTCATGTGGCAGAGCCAGCAAGACCCATATACTGTAGGTGTGCTATAAGCTCAAAGTGTCCAATCTGGGGGCTTGCATTTTGTTGGTCTGCACCTCTCTAGCCAAGCCTGTAATTCATAGATATAGGACTCTTATAGTAGATCTCGGAGAGAAAGGATTCTAATAGGCCTGAATTTGGACTGGCAGTAGATCTCGGAGAGAAAGGATTCTTATAGGCCTAAACTTGAACTGGCAGTAGATCTCGGAGAGAAAGGATTCTTGTAGGCCTGAACTTGAACTGGCAGTAGATATCCGAGAGAAAGGATTCTTATAGGCTTGAACTGGCAGTAGATGTCGGAGAGAAAGGATTCTTATAGGCCTAAACTGGCAGTAGATCTCATAAAGAAAGGATTCTTATAGACCTGAACTTGAACTGGCAGTAGATTTTGGCCACTAGAATTGCAGTATCAGAAAACATTGTGTGCCTCTGGCTGTCATTCCCCCCCCCCCCCCCCCCCCTCTCCCCGAACATCCGCCAAGAGTGCTTGCTGCTTTCTATATATGACAACTAGGTTCTGATGTTCACCAGATTAAATTTCTTCATGTACATTGAATGAGAATCCTGCTCAAACAAGACATAAGTTCACATATCCCTTACCTGGTTACTCAGTTGAGTATTAGTATCACAGGAAAATATTTGGTTTTTGATATGTTTTTATAAGCTTTTATTAATTTTAGTTTATTTTGTTTGTTATTCAGGGTATGATTTTAGGTCCAGTTTTTGTCCCTTTGAGAATAAAAGGAAGGATCCTGTTTGTCTCTCTTGTGCTGTTAAATTACTTAAGGAGTTTTGGGATTCAGTGTCACAGTTGTCATTGTGTAGGACATTGATGGACTTGTACATCAGTCAGATGATATAATGTACTGAGAGTTTTAGCCTCTCATTGAGTGGAGTTGATCAAAGTCCCAAATAAGCAGATTAATCTGCTGGTCTCTATAAAGATGCAGTCCGTGATGAACAGAGGCTCCGCATATGGAAGAGAGACAAACAGGCATGTCAGTTTTGCATTTTTGGAAACCTTGAATGGCAATACAAGTCTTTGTTCTGTCTGTGCCTTCCATATATACAATCCTCTCCTTGTGAGATGCAATTTTTCCTTGTTTTGAGACCCTGCCTTGGCTCTTGCTGCAGTATAGCCCTGCCATAAATACGGTCTAATGGCTGAACGAGGTTTCTGGGACCTCTCCACGTGTGATCCTCATCCACATGGTAGCACATTGTGTCATTGGGTGTTTATCGCTTGTGTGATGTCCTGGTGGGGTACAAATCTACTACTACTGTGCCTTCCATTGAGGGCAGATGATATTCATGTAAGTTTTCTAGGCAGGCTTTGTCAAGTAGCACCATCTGTAGATGCTGGCATATAGAACATTGTTACATATTGTTTATATCTTCTTCATTCTTCATTGTTTGTTCTATTGATGTAAATGCTTTGTGCCTGATCACAGCAAAGCTGCGAGATTTGCACCGTTCATCCAACTCTTTCAGGCATTTGTTTTCCGGGTTAGCCCTTCTGGTTTGTTTCTTGGGCCAATGAGGGACAATTAGCTCGTTACAGGCTGCATTCTTTAGAGACCCACATGAAGTAGTCCGCAGACCTGAGACTTTTGATTACCCACATACAATTGCTATCCTCAGCCTGTTAGACCTCTCTCTTTGCCTGTGGCACCTGTCTCATGAATGCTGTAGGGCAATTTGTGGGAAGTGTGCATCAGGCATGACTTCCACGTATGGTTATTACAGTCCGAGTTTGGCCAGTAGTAGTGGACATTGTGTGGTTATATGATAGTGTTCGGTAGAGTATTAAATTTGATATTCTGGGCTGTTTATATTTGAAATGTGAACAGATTCTTACAAAGACCCATCATGTTGATATATTTTAGTGCCTCGCTAGTGCAGTTGGCTATACCAGACTATGTGGCGACCAGGTGACGAACTACTTGTGGTCCAGGGGTAGGCAGAAAAGCCACATTTCTCCCAGATTTACAGTATCTATCCTGGAATCAAGACAGAAGGGTTGCAATTTCCATAGTACCGAGCCAAAGGGTTAATGACTCATGGTTTTTGACTACTTAAAAGAAAGTGTATTATAATAAAGAGTACAGTATTACAAATGATATATGTTAGTGCATAGTACAGTGTTACGTGTGGATATTTCAGGCAGTTTAAGTCTGAAAAAGGTGAAGTTCGGCACAAAGTTAGAGCATGAGTTCATCCAGAATTTCAAGGTGTTGCAGGTTTGCTTTAAGAAGCTGGGTGTGGACAAGGTGAGAGTTTAAACCTGCAGACAGCTTGACCTAACCACTTGCAGCACTGCTGAATTGTTGATGCTGCTGCGGCGGCTTCTACTTGCCTCCTGGAGCTTGTTTGGCCTCTCAGACATGCTTCTTGTCAGCTCATCTGCCACCAGTGATAAAAGATTGCTGAAAATATAATCAGAAATAAAATATAATCTTGTTAAACAGAAGTTTAGAATATATTATGTAACTTTTTACTGTTCCTACATTTTATCATCATCATCTGGTGCCTTGCCAAGTGGTATGGGTTTTCTTCTCTGTGTCCACCAGCTGTAAACTCCAGTGGAAAGTTCTGGTTGCTCATCCACTTCTAGACGTTGGTCTTACTCCATAGCTTGAATCTGGCTTATTTGCATGCAGAGACTGTTTATTCCTTGCCTCTCAGGCTAAAGCATTTCAGCTTTAAAGGAAACCCCCTAGTTAATACATTCCTCGACTCTTACGACATGCTTGCTAGGTAGGCAGTAGGTCTATTCTATCTCTCCCCCCACCCCCGCAGTGGGGTCCCAGAACCCACACGAGAATTGGGTAATCGTGCTTTCGATCTTCAGAGAAATTATCGTTTTGTCGCCAATACCTTTCCAAGCATAACAAAAAAGGTGTCGGTAATTTTTCTCTCATTGTATTTCCGTTAAATCTCCAGTTGTCACCGGTTTCAGTTTGTACTTCTCTTAATTAATGTGACCAAAAAATTGTGACTGCCTCCATCTGTTTGTGTTAAGTTCCACTGAGCTCAGAAATGTCGAGAGATTTGTTTGTTTTGTCTAAAGCATAGTTTATTTTGCTGTTCATTGTCAGTTTTCTTAGTGCGTATCTATTTCATCCTTGCGATATTGTTTCTGTCTAATACAGATTGTTGGGGCACAATCTAGTTTTTTTTCTCTTCTTGCCATGACATTTTCACTTAAGTGTCATTGATGCCTTTGTACCCAGTGTCTGTCTAATGATGTTGCATTTGGCTGATGTCTCATTTTATCCTTAGTGTCTTGTTCTTCTTTCTTGCGTCCCTCGGCTAGAAACTGGTGAAAAGTTCTGGTTGTTTTCCTTCACTTCTTGGTGGTTTTGTTCCAGGACTTGAATGTTGTGTGCACATCCGTTTTACAGGTCTGGCTTTTTTTTATGCACACTGTTGGCTCCTCACCTCTCAGACACTGTCTGAAAGAAAAAGTGATCCTAACTACACTGATTATGCCCCCTGTTAAAGAATCTGTTTCAAGGATGACAGTCGACAGTTGAGATGTGTAGATATGTCTTGACTGGTTTTAGACATGGTCAGGGTGAATTGCCGTCTGGTTCCGTCGCCTCACTGTCTGTGGTTCTTCGCCACACCGTGTGTGGTTCAATGCCTCACTGTGTGTTTCAGCGCTTCACCGTCTGTGGTTCATCGCCCCCACCGTGTGTGATTCAATTCCACACCGTGTGTGGTTCAAGGCGTCTGCATCCCATCTTTAGTGTCTGCATTTCTCTCTTGGGATCTGTGAGGGTCTGTAGAGGCAGAGCTATACTTCTGCCCTTTGTCCCTTGATGAGTATATGTCCTCAGCCAGCCTTTACTAAGTATCCTTTATCAACTCTTGCAGCCGTCATCCAGTGTTGTGAAGTTTATACTGTTCACTCAAACACTCTATTTATTACTGTGACTTGTATCATTAATTATCTATAGACTCATGCTGTCACAGACTACTGTAACGTGTAGTACATTTTCTATTCCATTTCCTACTTTCATTCATTACTGTGACATCTGGTGTTATGTAGACATACCACTTACGAGACTGCAGATAAATAAAAGCACAAGCATATGTGTGTATATGACACTGGTGGAGATGAGCTGAAAAGTGGTTTGAAAAATTGCATGCCTTTCCACAACTTATATAACCTGTTTTTGTTGAGCCTGTTAAGATATCTTTTAAAAGAAATCTGTTAGACTCAAAAATGAACAAAACTGACCAGAAATGTTAGACAAAGCTAACTATTGCAATAAGAAAATAACAGTACATGAGAACTATTAAACTACAAAGCCAGAAAACAATATGAGAATTATTAAACTACAAAGCCAGGAAACAACATGAGAATTATTAAACTACAAAGCCAGGAAACAACATGAGATTTATTAAACTACAAAGCCAGGAAACAACATGAGATTTATTAAACTACAAAGCCAGGAAACAACATGAGATTTATTAAACTACAAAGCCAGGAAACAACATGAGATTTATTAAACTACAAAGCCAGGAAACAACATGAGAATTATTAAACTACAAAGCCAGGAAACAACATGAGAACTATTAAACTACAAAGCCAGGAAACAACATGAGATTTATTAAACTACAAAGCCAGGAAACAACAGAATTATTAAACTACAAAGCCAGGAAACAACAGAATTATTAAACTACAAAGCCAGGAAACAACATGAGAACTATTAAACTACAAAGCCAGGAAACAACAGAACTATTAAACTACAAAGCCAGGAAACAACAGAACTATTAAACTACAAAGCCAGGAAACAACATGAGAACTATTAAACTACAAAGCCAGGAAACAACATGAGAACTATTAAACTACAAAGCCAGGAAACAACATGAGAACTATTAAACTACAAAGCCAGGAAACAACATGAGAACTATTAAACTACAAAGCCAGGAAACAACAGAACTATTAAACTACAAAGCCAGGAAACAGCATGAGAACTATTAAACTACAAAGCCAGGAAACAACATGAGAATTATTAAACTACAAAGCCAGGAAACAACATGAGATTTATTAAACTACAAAGCCAGGAAACAACATGAGATTTATTAAACTACAAAGCCAGGAAACAACATGAGAATTATTAAACTACAAAGCCAGGAAACAACATGAGAATTATTAAACTACAAAGCCAGGAAACAACATGAGAATTATTAAACTACAAAGCCAGGAAACAACATGAGAATTATTAAACTACAAAGCCAGAAAACAACATGAGAATTATTAAACTACAAAGCCAGAAAACAACATGAGAATTATTAAAATACAAAGCCAGGAAACAACATGAGAATTATTAAACTACAAAGCCAGGAAACAACATGAGAACTATTAAACTACAAAGCCAGAAAACAACAGAACTATTAAACTACAAAGCCAGGAAACAGCATGAGAATTATTAAACTACAAAGCCAGGAAACAACATGAGATTTATTAAACTACAAAGCCAGGAAACAACATGAGAATTATTAAACTACAAAGCCAGGAAACAACATGAGATTTATTAAACTACAAAGCCAGGAAACAACATGAGAATTATTAAACTACAAAGCCAGAAAACAACATGAGAATTATTAAACTACAAAGCCAGGAAACAACATGAGATTTATTAAACTACAAAGCCAGGAAACAACAGAATTATTAAACTACAAAGCCAGGAAACAACATGAGAATTATTAAACTACAAAGCCAGGAAACAACATGAGAATTGTTAAACTACAAAGCCAGGAAACAACATGAGAATTATTAAACTACAAAGCCAGGAAACAACATGAGAATTATTAAACTACAAAGCCAGGAAACAACATGAGATTTATTAAACTACAAAGCCAGGAAACAACATGAGAATTATTAAACTACAAAGCCAGGAAACAACATGAGAATTATTAAACTACAAAGCCAGGAAACAACATGAGATTTATTAAACTACAAAGCCAGGAAACAACATGAGATTTATTAAACTACAAAGCCAGGAAACAACATGAGAATTATTAAACTACAAAGCCAGGAAACAACATGAGAATTATTAAACTACAAAGCCAGGAAACAACATGAGAATTATTAAACTAAAAAGACAGTATAACAACATGAGAATTGTAAAACTAAAAAGACAGTATAACAACATGAGAATTGTAAAACTAAAAAGCTAGTATAACAACATGAGAATTGTTAAACTAAAAAGGCAGCAGAACGCATGAGAATTCTCAGCAATATTGTGGTCGGGCTAGCATTCTCCAGGGTAATCACTAGGGAATTGTACAGGATCATCAGAAAACATTTGATTTGTTCAAGGATACGTTAGCAACAAATGAGCTAATAAGTTATCATTTATAACACAGCCGTAGATTGGCCTGCCTAACACTTTGCATGTTTTGTAAAAACATTCTCAACTAACAATCTCTGCACCTGTATGAACAAGATGTTGCAGTATGGGTCTTTGTCAGGCGTCTTCTTGTGTGTTCTTGTATTTTTTTTCCAAGCGGGGGTTGTGTCTCTCACTGTTTGTGGGTCAGCATGGGGTGACTTGTGTGTTTGTCCTGTGGGTGTTTTCAAGGACTTTTGTTGTCCTGTGGGATGTTTTCAGGGACATCATGTCCTGTGGTGTACATTTACCTGTTTGTATGTAGACCATGCAATATTGAAACATTTTTAACCATCTTTCCTCACACAGGCTCAGTGGCATTAAAAAAAATTAAATTCAATACAAAATTAGAACACGAGTTTATACAGAACTTCAAGAGCCTCCAAGCCTGTTTCCAGAAGTTGGGTGTGGATAAGGTGAGTCTGTGGCGGCCCGTCCATGGAGGGAGGTACCTAGCATAGGTTCAAGGGGTTGGGTTAGTAAAAGATCTTAACTTGTGGGTTCAGTGGTGGGATGCTAGTTTGAGGATTATGTCGGGGGGGGGGGGGGGGGAGGGGGGGGGGGGGGGGGGGGCCTGGTCTGTGGATTCAGGGGAACCTAGTCTGGGGATTTATTTTCAGGAGGTCAAACCTGAGAAGCCATGTTTATGAGGTCTGGGAATTCATATTCAGTGGATCTAGTCTTGGAATTCACTTTCAATGCGCTTTGTGGGGATTCAGTTTGGGGAGCCTGGGGATTCAGTTAGGGAAGTCTTGTATTCCGTTATAGGAGTCTGGCCTGGGCGACTCAGCTAGGGGAGTCTAGCATAGGAATTCAGGGGTCTAGCCTGGAGATCGGTTAAGAGAGTCAAGTCTCTATAGTCTAAACTGGGAGTTGACTCAAAGTCTAACCCGTGGATTCACTGAGATAGTCTGTCTTAGTTGGTGCCAGTATCTAGTTCAGATTTGTTGGTAGGGCTAAATGTGTACCACAGAAATCATGATTGGGCTTGTCTGGCACCAGACTGCTTACTATGAAAAATATTACAGGCTAGTTAAGTGACCTTTGACCCTGTCAGACCAGACTTTTGCTGTAGTTACATTTTTATTTTGTACTTTATTTTACTCCTGCTTGTATATTAGAAATTGTTTTGGCTTTTTAGGTCAGACATATTTGATTTTCCAAATTGCTGCACCCATTCAAAACTGGTGTTTTTTTGTGTTGAATGATGTCTCTGGTTTTGTTTAACATTTCTGCATTTATGTGTGTGTCACACTGTGTAGTTTGTTGTCCATAGGGGGAATGATCGTTGAGTGTTGTCCATAGGGGGAATGATCGTTGAGTGTTGTCTGTAGGGGGAATGATTGTTGAGTGTTGTCCATAGAGGGAATGATTGTTGAGTGTTGTCCATAGGGGGAATGATTGTTGAGTGTTGTCCATAGAGGGAATGATTGTTGAGTGTTATCCAGAGGAAATGATTGTTGAGTGTTGTCCATAGAGGGGATGATCGTTGAGTGTTGTCCATAGGGGGAATGATAGTTGAGTGTTGTCCATAGAGGGAATGATTGTTGAGTGTTATCCAGAGGAAATGATTGTTGAGTGTTGTCCATAGAGGGAATGACTGTTGAGTGTTCTCCATAGGGGGAATGATTGTTGAGTGTTGTCCATAGAGGGAATGACTGTTGAGTGTTCTCCATAGGGGAAATGATTGTTGAGTGTTGTCCATAGAGGGAATGATCGTTGAGTGTTGTCCACGGAGGGAATGATTGTTGAGTGTTTTCCGTAAAGGGAATGATCGTTGAGTGTTGTCCGTAGAGGGAATGATCATTGAGTGTTGTCCATAGGGGGAATGAGTGTTGTCTGTAGAGGGAATGACCGTTGAGTGTTGTCGATATAGGGAATGATTGTTGAGTGTTGTCCATTGAGGGAATAATTGTTGAGTGTTGTCCATGGAGGGAATGATTATTGAGTGTTGTCCATAGAGGGAATGATTGTTGAGTGTTGTCCATAGGGGGAATGATTATTGAGTGTTGTCCATAGGGGGAATGATTGTTGAGTGTTGTCCATAGGGGGAATGATTGTTGAGTGTTGTCCATAAAGGGAATGATTGTTGAGTGTTGTAAATAGAGGGAATGATTGTTGAGTGTTGTCCATAGAGGGAATGATTGTTGGGTGTTATAAATAGAGGGAATGAGTGTTGTCCATAAAGGGAATTATCGTTGAGTGTTGTCCATAGAGGGAATTATCGTTGAGTGTTGTCCATAGAGGGAATGATTGTTGAGTGTTGTCCATAGGGGAATGATTGTTGAGTGTTGTCCATAGAGGGAATGATTATTGAGTGTTGTCCATAGGGGGAATGATTATTGAGTGTTGTCCATAGGGAGAATGATTATTGAGTGTTGTCCATAGGGGGAATGATTGTTGAGTGTTGTCCATAGGGGGAATGATTGTTGAGTGTTGTCCATAGAGGGAATGATTGTTGAGTGTTGTCCATAGAGGGAATGATTGTTGAGTGTTGTCCATAGAGGGAATGATTGTTGAGTGTTGTCCATAGAGGGAATGATTGTTGAGTGTTGTCCATAGAGGGAATGATAAAGGTTGTGTGTAGTGGATCTCCGACTCTCTCTTTTCTTGTTAGTTAACTCTCTTAGACTGCTGTCTCCACACTTAAAGGTTGTGTGTAGTGGATCTCCAACACTCTTTTCTTGTTAGTTAACTCTCTTAGACTGCTGTCTCCACACATGAAGGTTGTGTGTAGTGGATCTCCAACACTCTCTTGTCTTGGTAGTTAACTCTCTTAGACTGCTGTCTCCACACATAAAGGTTGTGTGTAGTGGATCTCCAACACTCTCTTGTCTTGGTAGTTGACTCTCTTAGACTGCTGTCTCCACACATGAAGGTTGTGTGTAGTGGATCTCCAACACTCTCTTGTCTTGGTAGTTGACTCTCTTAGACTGCTGTCTCCACACATTAAGGTTGTGTGTAGTGGATCTCCAACACTCTCTTGTCTTGGTAGTTGACTCTATTAGACTGCAGTCTGTACATATTATGGTTGTGTGTAGTGGATCTCCAACACTCACTGCCTCTTGTCTTGGTAGTTGACTCTCTTAGACTGCTGTTTGTCCATCTCTTGATGTTGTCCGTCCACTTGTCTCCCTTTTGCCTTTGATCTTTCCCTCCAGTATGGCTTTTCTTCTTCTTCTTCTTGTTCACCGGCTGTGAATTCCGGCGGTAAGTCGCGGTTGTTCGTCCAAAATGGACTTTTGGCTTTTACCTTGACCTGAGTTTTGCGTGTACATCCGTTTTACTGGCTTATTTGTTCGCAGTTCTCGTTCCCCACCTTTCCGGCAGATGTACTCCGCCTTCGGGGGAGTATGGCTTTTAAGGAGTGTTATGCCTTTTAATCTGGCAAAAAATATTTTTTCACCTTACCTGGTATCCGTTTTAGGCGGGGTCGACATGGGAGCGAAGATCAGTTTTGACCCAACTAAAATCCACCTTTAAGCAGATACAAACCCAGGAACTTTTAGCCTCCCATGTGAGTGTTCAGCCACTATGCAACCACAGCTCCCATGTCTAGCCACCATAGCTCCAGTGTCTACCCACCGAGGCCCCCAGTGCAGCATAGACCAGGGTTAGTCAACTGGCAGCCCGTGGGCCAAATCTCAGAGGCCTAGCAGGTGGCCTACGGATCACTGGCAATTGTAGTGTATTAATGATCTTTTTATACTGGGGCTAGGGCCCCTGCTCCTTGATGATCTCCATATTCAAAATGTTGGCCCCTGAGTACACTGAATGGAATAGACCATGCAGAAGTAATCTTTTTTAAGTGGGCAGGAATTTTCTAGGGATGTGTGATTGACCATTCACTGAGGGACACTTGTTCCTCCTCCGGAGAGTCGCTGTTGTCATCGTCAGATGCATGTTTGGCTTCTTTTGTGGCTGTTATATTACAAAAACTGAGTGTTGCATGCACATCCATTTCACAGGTCTGAATCATTTACATGCAGACTGTTGGTTCCTTGCCTCTCAGGCAGATGTACTCCGACTTCAAAGGAAATTCCAAATTGGTCGACTCTTAGTCTTGTTCCAGGACTCGAATTTTGCATGCACATTTAAAAAAATGTGTTTTTGATTTTAATATTTATAACCCCATTGTGGGGAAAACAAGAATAGACCCACTACCTCCCCAAAGGCATGTCGTAAGAGTCGACTAATTGGGGAGCTTCCTTTGAAGTCGGAGTGCATCTGCAGGAGAGGCAAGAAACCAACAGTCTGTATTCAAGAGAATGAGATCTGTAAAACTGATGCACACACAACACTCAGGTTCTGGAGCAGGACTGCAGTTCAGTAGTGGACGAGCAACCAGAACTTTCCGCTAGAGTGTACAGCTGGTGAACGCGACGAAGAAGAAGAATATTTATAAATATTACACCTGAAAAAATCTGCAGTGAAAGCAAGAGGCACCCCCTAGGACAAGATTAATTATAAACATTAAAATGCTTCTACATCGACACGGAATGACAATAACCAATACTACCCATCGAGCAATGGATCGCAAACGGTTCCTTCCCACAGTGCCTGATGATGATGATGACGAATGTTTATAAATTATAATTTCTTTATTAAGACTTAAAAAGCATGAGATGTCTAGCTGAACTTTGAAAATAAGAGAGCTCCACAACTTTAAACCACTGGTTTTGATTGTAATTTTTTTATTTGCATGTTGTCTGTGGGTATGTTTTTTATTTGCTGTTTTGAATGTTATGTTTACCTTTATCTTTTGTGGCTTAAAGTATTTGCTTGACACCCTGTGCATGTTGTATCAACAAATAACAATGTTTACCTTGGTTCCTGTCTGATAGTCCTTCTGTTGCATGCTTGTTTCCAACCTAATACCTGACACTGTCTGATGTTTTTATTTACAGCTTTTGTTTGAAATGATTATTTAATAGTGTGTAGTTATTGCTTGGGCTGCGTGGTCTTGAGGCATGGCGTCCGCCTCGAGTAAAATAAAAAAAAGTAAAGGACCCTTTTCCACGGCTTAAGGCGTGTAGGGCATATAGGGCTAGACCTACATTTTTATAGACCAACGGCACAAGATGGGTGATGTGGTCAGCATCACGCCGGCCGCCTTTACTTCCAGGAATTTGCACTCAGTACCCACTCAAGGCTGGGTCGACCTGGGAGTCGAGGTCATTTTTTAAGAAAAGTCCGCCTCCGCCAGGGAGCGAACGCACGACTTTCCGATCCGCGGCGCACTTTTAGCCGCTCGGCAACGGCGACTCCCTCCGCCTCGCGTGCTGGAGAGCCAGTTTTCAAGCCCCGGTGAAGGCTGGATTTTTTCACGTGGACTTCTAGTAATTTCCCCTGGTCACTGGGTAGTAAGATCGGAGCCTGTGTGTATTGTTGTTCATGTCCCTTGGCAGTTGGAAATTTAAACAAAGTAGCTTAACGGCGCTGCCTGGGCAAAATTTGTAGTTAAAAATCTACCCAAAGTATTTCAGGATCCTCGCCAGTGCTATGGAGTTCGGGCACCGCACTGAGATTCTTCCGACTCAAGACTTGAGTCAGAAGTAGAACGGAGCACTTATGGGTTACTTCCCTTATGCCATAATGTTGGTCCGTTGTCCAAACCTAAACCAGTTATTGCCGTACTGTGAATGCTCACACAGATGTGCTCATGCATATCTCTTACAGGCACATGTGTATGGCCACATGTATGACCAGAAGCAGTCATGATGTAGTGGCTAGAAGCTGGCCTGCAGATCTGAAAGGTGGTGTTCAGGTCCTGATGAATCCTGGCTTTTTTTTAAAATGACCTCGGCCCCCAGGTCAGCCCTGCCAAGCTCTAAATGAGTACCAGGTAAAATCCTGGGAAATAAAGGCGACCATTGTGATGTTGACTGCATCACCCACCGAGTGTCAATTGGTCGATAAACTATAGGTGTAGCCCTATATGCCCAGTACACCTGAAGGCGTCGAAAAGGGTCCTTTACTTTTACTTACCCACACAGTCATGCACAAAAACAGTCACACCGTACTCATATACAGTCGTACATATACACACACACACACTCAGTCATACATGTGCTTTCACACATAATTATGCATATACAATATACTTACATGCATAGTCACACAGGCACAAACATTTACTCACATGTATTGTCACAGACACACACTCACATGCATGTGTGGATATTACTGTGCAGATAATGGAAACGTTTCTTGATCTCTCCATGTATGCATCATGCCCATTTCTAATTTGTCAGCATGTGTGTGGTTTTTTCACACTATGTCTGTACATGCTTATATGTTACTGACTTACGTGTTACTCACACACGCACATACATGACATGTGCGCAAAAGATATGACTGATCACTTTTGCTTTGTTGGTTCTGTGGAATAGATTTTGTCAGTCATGTCGTAAAAGACCAATGTTTATTTTATTGCCGCCTAGCTGTAAACCACATTACAGTGTGCCAACCACCCCATTTAAGGACTCGAAAAGGAACACTGGCTTTCCTCGCATTAATTCCGGGCCCTAATGGAAAGAGGGGGGAAAGAGAATAGACCCCTTCCCCCCCCCCCCCCCCCCCAACAAGGCCACTAATTATGAGTCTTTCCTAAGTCGTGGTGCGTCTGCTTATGAGACGAGGAACCAACACTTTGCATACAAATAAGCCGGATATGTAAAACCATGTGCACACAAAACACAAGTTCTGAAACAAGATTTGAGTCTAGAAGTGGGCGTACAATCAGAACTTTGCACCAGAGTTTACAGCTAGTGAACACGCAGAAGAAGACTTGAGTCTAGAAGTGGGCGTACAATCAGAACTTTGCACCAGAGTTTACAGCTAGTGAACACGCAGAAGAAGACTTGAGTCTAGAAGTGGGCGTACAATCAGAACTTTGCACCAGAGTTTACAGCTAGTGAACACGAAGAAGAAGACTTGAACACTGGCAACAGTCGAGTGTGATCTAAAATACCAAATAAGGTGTCCATTCCTCTTTGAGGTTCTGTGTAAGTCTTAACTTTATAATGGTCACATGCCTTACTGGACCCTCTTGTCTATATGTGTTGTACTGAGGTGTTGTCAGAAGGCTATATCTATGTAAAAAGTAAGTAAAGGACCCTTTCCACGCCTTTAGGCATATAGGGCTAGACCTATATTTTGATAGACCAACGGCACAAGATGGGTGATGTGGTCAGCATCACGCCGGCCGCCTCTACTTCCCGGGATTGCACCCGGTACCCACTCAAGGCTGGGTCGACCTGGGAGCCAAGGTCATTTTTGAAGAAAAGTCCGTCTCCACCAGGGAGCGAACCCACGACCTTCCGATCCGCGGAGCGCGTCTAGCCGCTCTGCCACGGCGACTCCCGCTATATCTATGGCTTTTTGTTTAACCTTATGCCAGAATGGGAGCTGTCATGGTGCAGTGGCTAGATGCTTGCTGGTGGGTCCAAAGCCTGGCTTATTTCAGAAAGTACCCTGGCTGCCAGATTGACCTAGTCTTAAATGGGTACCAGGCAATGTTCTGGGAAGTAAAGGCGCCAGTGTGATGTTGACCATATCACCCACCGAGTGATGATTGACCTGCAAAATATAGATCTAGCCCTATATGCCTAGTGTGTCTAAACGTGGGGAAAAGGGTCCCTTTACTTACCCTGTGATAGTGGACTGTGTATGTAACATCTCCTTTAACAGTCTGTACGTAACGTTACTTTTTGTAACATATCTTTCTATAACTATCTCTGTGCAACTGTAAACTCCTGTGGCAAATTTTGGTTGTTTGTCCACTTCTGGACTTCAGTCTTGTTCCAGAACTTGAATTTTGCATGCTCTTCAGTTTTACAGATCTGGATTATTTGTATGCAGACTGTTGGTTCCATACCTCTCAGACAGATGCATTCCGACTTTAGAGATAACACCCTGATTAGTCGACTTCTGTGACATGCTTGTTAGAAGGGCTATGAGTCTGTTATCTCATCCCCCCCAACCCCCAACTACCACCACCACACTGGAACCTTAGAACCCACCCAGGGATGGGTTTGACTGCACATGTCCCATTAAACAGCTTCTGTTCATCAGTGCCATAGTGTTGTGTAAACATATCTACTCGAACAGTCTCTGTCCATCTGCTGTATAACTTGTGACATTTCTCCATCAACAGATAGTCCCCGTGGAAAGGCTGGTCAAGGGGAAGTTCCAGGACAACTTTGAGTTTGTCCAGTGGTTCAAACGTTTCTTCGATGCCAACTATGCCGGTCAGAACTATGACCCGGTTCTGGCCCGCGGTAGCGGCAGCGGTGAACAGTTGAGCGCCCCTAAGAGCATGCAGGTCAAAGCTCCTGCAGCGAAGCCGTCGGTCACTCGTACAGCACAGCCTCCTGCCCAGAAAGGTCAGCTTCAACAGAATGTAAATTATCATCAAATGCTTGCCAGCCGGCGTAGGCATTCACGCCTCTCCACAAATCTCAGTCTTTGGTATTCTGGATCAGTTCCACTAATGATATTCCTCCATGCCACTGTCTTAAGCCATCCACCATTATTTCTTTTGGTCTGCCTCTGTCTCTTCTACCAGTGATCTTTCCAGTCGTCACAATATTTTCCAGTGCTCCTTTTATCATCACATGACCAAAGAACTTTGTCTCCTCTCGTTGTTAAATATATTGTTTTACTTTCATTAGCCATTTCCAGGCAATCATTGTTAGTTATTTTGGCAATTGCAACATTCTTTTCAAGAGTCACATCTTGGTTGCTTCCAAACTCTTCTTAATTTGTTTGCTTACATTCCAAGATTCACTGCCATACAACAGATCAGACTCGTAACATTTCAGTACTCGTTTTCTGATGTTTAATGAGAGTGATTTATTACATAAGATACTTTTCATCTTCTGAAATTATCTACATTTTAAGTATGTCTAGGAAACGTCTGGTCAGTTAGTCATAGCTGGAGGCAGGGCAGAGGCATTCTTCTTCTTCTGCCTTCTATCCCCCAGTGGAGCGTAGGCCCTCAACCAACTCACGCCAAGTCGTTCTATCTTCACTGTTGCATGCAACTCATCCCGTATCTACCAGATTTTTTCTACTTTGCTCTCTAGCCCCCGTACTCCGCGTGTTTTTTGGTCCGCCTTTATTTTTATGCCCTTGTTGGTTCCAGTGCAGACTTTCTAGTTATATTTTTCTCAGGTTTTCTCAATGTGCATCCTATCTATCTAGTTCTAACGTCTTTTTTCAAAAAAAAACTTTTTGTTTCACTGGATCTTGCTAGTTCTCTCTCTAAATGGACAAAACTCAACAATCACTCACTTTATGGACAACACACCCAAAACTCAACATGAGCAATTCTATCATACCTACCATTTAATTCCACCTATTCTCCGCAGGTACCAGTTAATTAATATTTATTAGTAATTGTTTTAGTTGTTTTCCAAGTTTCCGCTCCATACGACAGTACTGATTGCAGAGGGTATTGGAGGCTTATTATAGCCAACCTTCAGTGTGGAGATGGCACTTGATTCCTTCAATTGCAGATGCCTCCAGCTGAAAGCACAGCTAGACACTCCACCAGCAAGTCGTAAGGTCTGGGGTTCAAATCCCTATTGAATCTGGAAAGGGACGATATACCCAATACGCTTAAGGGCGTGGGGAAAGAGTCCTTTATTTATTCTGTTCCAAAAAAGGCTGTGCCGATTCTAGCACTTTTGGGATCCAAAGTGTTGAAGAGTGACACCAGAGTTGGAGTCAGTACTCACATCAGTGTTGAAGTTAGTACTGATCTAATGTTGAAGTCCGTACTGACATCAGTGTTGGCGTTAGTGCTGACCTAATGTTGGTGTTAGTACTGACCTAATGTTGGCGTTAGTGCTGACCTAATGTTGGTGTTAGTACTGACCTAATGTTGGCGTTAGTGCTGACCTAATGTTGGCGTTAGTGCTGACCTAATGTTGGCGTTAGTGCTGACCTAATGTTGGCGTTAGTGCTGACCTAATGTTGGCGTTAGTGCTGACCTAATGTTGGCGTTAGTGCTGACCTAATGTTGGCGTTAGTGCTGACCTAATGTTGGCGTTAGTGCTGACCTAATGTTGGTGTTAGTACTGACCTAATGTTGGTGTTATTACTGACCTAATGTTGGTGTTAGTGCTTACTTAATGTTGGAGTTAGGGCTAACCTAATGTTGGAGTTAGTGCTGACTTAGTATTGGTGCTGGCCTAATGTTGGAGTTAGGGCTCACCTAATGTTGTATTTAGTGCTCACCTAATTTTGTAGTTAGTACTGACCTAATGTTGTAGTTAGTGCTCACCTAATGTTGTAGTTAGTACTGACCTAATGTTGTAGTTAGTGCTCACCTAATTTTGTAGTTAGTACTGACCTAATGTTGTAGTTAGTGCTCACCTAATGTTGTAGTTAGTACTGACCTAATGTTGGAGTTAGTGCTCACCTAATTTTGTAGTTAGTACTGACCTAATGTTGTAGTTAGTGCTCACCTAATTTTGTAGTTAGTACTGACCTAATGTTGTAGTTAGTGCTCACCTAATGTTGGAGTTAGTACTGACCTAATGTTGTAGTTAGTGCTCACCTAATGTTGTATTTAGTGCTCACCTAGTTTTGTAGTTAGTACTGACCTAATGTTGGAGTTAGTGCTCACCTAATTTTGTAGTTAGTACTGACCTAATGTTGGAGTTAGTGCTCGCCTATTTTGTAGTTAGTACTGACCTAATGTTGTAGTTAGTGCTCACCTAATTTTGTAGTTAGTACTGACCTAATGTTGTAGTTAGTGCTCACCTAATGTTGTAGTTAGTACTGACCTAATGTTGTAGTTAGTGCTCACCTAATGTTGTAGTTAGTACTGACCTAATGTTGTAGTTAGTGCTCACCTAATGTTGTAGTTAGTACTGACCTAATGTTGGAGTTAGTGCTCACCTAATTTTGTAGTTAGTACTGACCTAATGTTGTAGTTAGTGCTCACCTAATTTTGTAGTTAGTACTGACCTAATGTTGTAGTTAGTGCTCACCTAATGTTGTAGTTAGTACTGACCTAATGTTGTAGTTAGTGCTCACCTAATGTTGTAGTTAGTACTGACCTAATGTTGTAGTTAGTGCTCACCTAATTTTGTAGTTAGTACTGACCTAATGTTGTAGTTAGTGCTCACCTAATGTTGGAGTTAGTACTGACCTAATGTTGTAGTTAGTGCTCACCTAATGTTGTATTTAGTGCTCACCTAGTTTTGTAGTTAGTACTGACCCAATGTTGGAGTTAGTGCTCACCTAGTTTTGTAGTTAGTACTGACCTAATGTTGGAGTTAGTGCTCACCTAATTTTGTAGTTAGTACTGACCTAATGTTGTAGTTAGTGCTCACCTAATGTTGTAGTTAGTACTGACCTAATGTTGTAGTTAGTGCTCACCTAATGTTGTAGTTAGTACTGACCTAATGTTGTAGTTAGTGCTCACCTAATGTTGTATTTAGTGCTCACCTAGTTTTGTAGTTAGTACTGACCTAATGTTGGAGTTAGTGCTCACCTAGTTTTGTAGTTAGTACTGACCTAATGTTGGAGTTAGTGCTCACCTAATTTTGTAGTTAGTACTGACCTAATGTTGGAGTTAGTGCTCACCTAATGTTGGAGTTAGTGCTCACCTAATTTTGTAGTTAGTACTGACCTAATGTTGTAGTTAGTGCTCACCTAATGTTGTAGTTAGTGCTCACCTAATGTTGGAGTTAGTGCTCACCTAATTTTGTAGTTAGTACTGACCTAATGTTGGAGTTAGTGCTCACCTAATTTTGTAGTTAGTACTGACCTAATGTTGGAGTTAGTGCTCACCTCACTAGTGGTGTTAGTACTGACACTATTGATGTTTGCTTGCTTGTAGTGTCTGCCGTCAAACTGCCAAGCAAAGCCAGTCCCGTGTCCAGCGTCGTCAAGAAGTCACCTGGAGTAGTGGCCAACCATGCTGGTGGAGACAACCATCTTGTTGAAGAGCTTCGCAGCCAGGTGGGTACAGACAAGTCTCTGCAGTTAAACATTCCTTCGCTTTGCTCATTGATAAAGACTTTTGTTGAAACGTTTGCTTAATATCTTTGTGTTTGCATCTCAGCACACATTCTGTCATTCTTTGTGACACCTTTTCAGCAGTCATCGCTCTGTTTTACATGTTTTTGTTTGGTTATATTTGACTGTTTTGTCCAAAATTTCTAATTAAATATATTTGACTTTTATCTACAACAGGTTTGGATATATTTGACTATTTTATCCAGTTTGTATTGGATATTTTTGACTATTTTATCCACAGTTTGTATTGGATGTATTTGACTGTTTTAGTTGCAGTGGGTTTAGATATATTTGACTATTTTATCCACATTTTGAATTGGATGTATTTGACTGTTTTAGTTGCAGTGGGTTTAGATATATTTGACTATTTTATCCACAATTGGTATTTGGATATAATTGGCTGTTTTATTGACAATTTGTATTTGGATATATTTGACTGTTGTAGCGGCAACTTTGGTTTGGATATTTTTAACTGTTTTATTTACAGTTTATGTTTAAAATATATTTGACTGTTTCAGCTACAGTTTGATTGAATATATTTGACTGTTTTTTATATTTTTGCAGTGTGTGGAAATATTTGTCTGTTTTAGCCATAAACTATGTTGTTTGGAAATATTTGACTATTTAGTCCACAGCTCGGATTTTTGGTATTTTTGACTAACTAACTTAAGTTTATGTTTGGGCATTTTTAACCATTTTAGACACTTGTGCTGTTTGGGTATATTTGACTGTTTGAGCCACAATGTGTTTGTATATATTTGACTGTTTTATTCCACAACTTGTGATATTTGGATATATTTTACTGTTTTGGGCACAACTTGTGATGTGTAAATTGTTGACTGTTTTAACCACAGCCTGTGACCATTTGAAATAATTGACTGTTGTACCTACAACTTGTGTTGCATAGATATATTTGACTGTTTGACCTACAACTTGGGTTGCATAGATATATTTGACTGTTTGACCTACAACTTGGGTTGCATAGATATATTTGACTGTTTGACCATCTTGTGTTGCTTGGATATATTTGACTGTTTGACCTACAACTTGGGTTGCTTGGATATATTTGACTGTTTGACCTACAACTTGGGTTGCTTGGATATATTTGACTGTTTGACCTACAACTTGGATTGCATAGATATATTTGACTGTTTGACCTACAACTTGTGTTGCTTGGATATATTTGACTGTTTGACCTACAACTTGTGTTGCATAGATATATTCGACTGTTTGACCTACAACTTGGGTTGCTTGGATATATTTGACTGTGTGACCTACAACTTGTGTTGCTTGGATGTATTTGACTGTTTGACCTACAACTTGGATTGCATGGATATATTTGACTGTTTGACCTACAACTTGGGTTGCTTGGATATATTTGACTGTTTGACCTACAACTTGTGTTGCTTGGATATATCTGACTGTTTGACCTACAACTTGTGTTGCTTGGATATATCTGACTGTTTGACCTACAACTTGGGTTGCATAGATATATTTCACTGTTTGACCTACAACTTGGGTTGCATAGATATATTTGACTGTTTGACCTACAACTTGGGTTGCATAGATATATTTGACTGTTTGACCTACAACTTGTGTTGCTTGGATGACTGTTTGACCTACAACTTGTGTTGCTTGGATATATTTGACTGTTTGACCTACAACTTGTGTTGCATGGATATATTTGACTGTTTGACCTTCAACTTGTATTGCTTGGATATATTTGACTGTTTGACCTATAACTTGTGTTGCTTGGATATATTTGACTGTTTGACCTACAACTTGTGTTGCTTGGATCTATTTGACTGTTTGACCTACAACTTGTGTTGCTTGGATATATTTGACTGTTTGACCTACAACTTGTGTTGCTTACTGACAGATTGATCAGCTGAACCTGGACAAGGAAGGTCTGGAGAAGGAACGGGACTTCTACTTCAACAAGTTGCGGGAAATTGAGGTCATCTGCCAGGACAATGAAGGAGCCAGCTATGTCAAGGAGGTTATGGATGTCCTTTATGCAACTGAGGTGACCTATTCTCTTCTCATCTTTTATTTCATAATGCAAAAACCTTGTCGCATTCTAAAAGAATGACAAATTAAGAGTTTCTGTTTTAAAACATCAATTTTAACCGGGGTTCAGTAGATACCATATTTATGAGTATATGGTTTCTGAGATGGTAAGCTAAGGACAAAATAATTTTTGTAGATGTTCATTGAGAGACCAACACTAAAACAGTAGTACTTGTAAGCAGTGAAAGATGGGCCATGGGTTTTGTGGCTGTTGTTTTTATGGGGGAATGCAGGCCACCCCCAACTAAACCCCACCCTTGTGACCTCTTACGACATGCTTGGTAGGGTGCAGTGTTACCATTCTTTTCTTCCCATGGGGTCCTGATAGCACCTGGACATTTATGCCATTACTATACAGTTACAGGCGCTCTTGCTGTTGCCATCTATAGAAACCTTTTTCAGCCATAAACATGTACTATGCATCTGTTTCAGCACTGTCTAGAACAGGATGCTGTGCTGACGTCTTCACCGCCCCTCCAAGGAGGCTTCCATAAATGCAGAGCCAATACATGGTGCCCTGGTATACTGGGTTCTCCCAAGGAATTGTCATCCGCCAGGCCTATTGATACTGAAATGGTGTATAAACCAAGCTACAATAGAATGTTCTGTTGCGAGAACAAAGTGATCACTGTGAATCTGCAACAATGACCAGACTGTAAGAACAACATGTTAAAAGGGGTGTGGCCGGACAAGAGCAGTTTGCAGGAAGCCAGAGGAGAATAAGAAACCAACACAGAACGGGTGTCGTGACCCACTGCATGCTGCGGGACTTACCGAGGAGGGGATCCGAGCACTTATGGAATGAGTAGTGCAATGAGGATAAGCTGTCGACTAACTTAACTAACTAGAATGTTCTGTGCAATAGATATTTGTTAACTGAGGTTGGAAGATAGTTCTTAAGTTCTATGAAACCAGTCCTGATGTACGAGGAACAAAAGGGGGGAAGGGGGTGGATGTCATGGACAGTAATCAGACTGGTGAAAAACTATGAAGAGAGTTGGTTTCTTCTTCACATTCACTGGCTGTAAACTTCGGTGAAAAGCCAGATCTGTAAAACTGATGTGCATGCAAAACTCAGGTTCTGGAACAAGAACTAAAGTCCAGAAGTGGACGAACAGCCAAAAGTTTCCGCCAGAGTTTACTGCTGGTGAACAAGAAGAAGAAGTTTCACAATCCGGTCTTTTAAGGTATGAGGATTTGATTTATGAGGTGAACAGTTTTGACAAAGTCCTGTCTCATGACTTTCAGATAGTTGTTTTGAGACATGAACCAGGCAAGAGGCAGGGACCTCACTACATAGGACTCCCAGAGAAGAACATGGGTTGCACTTCTGCTCGCCTCCATTGTAAAGACGGCACAGTTTAAAATATATATGTATATATTTTAAGCATACATTCAGAATTTATCACATATATATACACCTGTTGTCACCTTTATCAAGACATGCAAGCAACTATGAGTCATAGAGTCACATTATCAACAGTATATTCATTCCAACATTAACCTACCGTGCCAAACATGGATACTATCCAAAGTCCATGTACGCAATCACCACTTGCAAGATGAGATGTCTGAGAAAACCGCCTACCTTACAATCTGAGATGAAGTGAATAATCAAACTATGAGACAGATTGTGGGAACGAAACAACACCTTGTACTAGATTCATTGAGAAACAGCAGATCAAGTGGTTTGGCCATCTCCTCAGAATGCAGCAAGATGAGATACCATCACAGGCACTACATTTCAAAGGATCAGCTACAAGAGCAAGAGGACGGCCTCGAAAAAATGGATCGACAACATTAAAGACACTCTGCGCCTTCACAGCATGACAGTAGCCAGTGGCAGCCAGCATACACTGGATTGCAAATTATTCCTCCGCACGAAGCTTCTTCTTCTTCTTCTTGTTCACTGGCTGTAAATTCCTGCGGTAAGTCGCGGTTGTTCGTCCAAAATGGACTTTTGGCTTTTACCTTGACCTGAGTTTTGCGTGTATATCCGTTTTACTGGCTTATTTGTTCGCAGTTCTCGTTCCCTGCCTCTCCGGCGGATGTACTCCGACTTCGGAGGAAGCACGAAGCTTAACAGCATAAGGTTTTTTGTGACGATGATGATGATTTTTCAGAATTCGATGTAGTGTTAACTGGACTCTTGACTTTTTTTAAATTTCTTGTTGGTGTTTACAGGAAGGATTTGCCCCACCAGAGGATGGAGCTGAACCAGACGCTGAACAAGAAGAATACTAACATGACTTAATCCTGTTTTGTTTCTGTACAAAAAAAATATAATAATTTAGTAAAGTACTTTCATCTACATGCGCAGTATTTCCTTCATGCCTGCCTGCCTGCTGTGTGTCTGCCTCCGTAACATTTTGTCTGTTGTTCGCATAAGGAATCCCGCCCAAAAATGGACCCTTGTTCTGAAAGGTGCACACACGTCTCATTAGCCTACCTGCTGTGGTGATAGGTGTATGTTTTAATCATGCAAATTTGTTGGGTCACAAGCCGCAAACGCCAAAGTATATCCCTATATCCCCTCCAGGCTTTCAGGCTGTAGTTAAAGAATTCCCTGCTCCCTATAATTTTTGGTGAGTTAATTATTTCATGACTTTTGTGGTTACAATTTTTATATAAGTTTTGAATGCTTGTAAGTTTTCTGCACTTTGCTAATATGTTTGTGTTTTGAGCTGAAGCCTTTTTCTTGGGGCTTTCAGGGACAGTAAATGTCACAGACTTATAGATATGTTTGTCTTGTCTGTTTCTGTGGACTGATTCGTCACAGACTTAAATATGTTTTTGTTTGTTGGTTCGTCTTGTCTTTTTGCCTCATCACAGACTTACAGATATGTTTGTTTTGTCTGTTTCTATTGACCAGTTCATCAGACGTAAATGTGTTTTTGTTTGTCTTATCTGTTTCTGAGGATCAGCTTGTCACATACTCACACAAGTTTGTTTTGTCTGTTTTGGAGGATCAGCTTCTCACAGTGTCACACATGTTTGTCTTGTGTTTTTTGTGTGGACCAACTTGTCAAAGACTCACACACATTTGTCTTATGTGTTTGTTTTGTAGACCAGCTCGTCACAGACTCTCACACATTTGTTTTGTAGACCAGCTTGTCACAGACTCACAAATGTTTGTCTTGTGTGTTTTTGTAGACCAGCTTGTCACCGACTCTCACATGTTTGTTTTGTAGACCAGCTCATCACAGATTCACACGTTTGTCTTGTATGTTTTTTTTGTGTGTGTGGACCAGCTTGTCACAGACTCTCACATGTTTGTCTTGTCCTTCTTGGAGGATCAGCTTCTAACAGCGTCACACGTTTGTTTTGTGGACCAGCTTGTCACAGACTCATACATTTATCTTGTGTTTTTATGTCTGTGTGTGTGTGGTGGACCCGCTCATCACAGGCACACACATGTCGTGTGTGTGGACTAGCTCATGGCAGACTTACAGAATCATGTTTATATGCTGTATGTTTCTTAAGATTAGCTTGTCCCAAAAACACACGTTTGTATTGTCTGCTTCTCTAGACCGACTCATCACTGACAAACACATTGTATGTCTTCTGTTTCTCGGGACTAGGCTTCAAACACATTGTATGTCTTCTGTTTCTTGGGACTAGGCTTCAAACACATTGTATGTCTTCTGTTTCTTGGGACTAGGCTTCAAACACATTGTATGACTTCTGTTTCTTGGGACTAGCTCATTGCATGTTTGCATGTATTGCGTTTCCTGGACTGGCTCATTGCAGATTTACACATCTCTATGTGTTCTGGCAGCTTCCGTGAGCTAGCTTCTTAGACCAGTGTGTCCTTTTCGTTTCGTGGACTGTGATTGTACCGGAGTCCACACTGGGACTATGCTACTGCCAAACCTCTTAGATGCCTACCACGAATCCTAGACTGTGTCAACAGCCCAGGGTGGTAGTGGAATGAGTCAGATGGCCCTAAGTAAACACACACGGTACATGAGGAGTTGCAGAATCTCTTTTTGCCAGACTTATGTTGTCTTAAAACTAAACAAATTTAGGCTGTCCTTCGAATAATGGGCACATTTTATGGTGGCTAAAAACACACCTTAACAGGGCCACCGTAACATGTAAACTGTGGACTTCCGGCGACTACCGAATCAGAATATTAATATCTCCCACGCCGCTACGCACGGCGTGGAGCGGGGCTAACTAGATGGCTGGGACTCACGAGCAGCAGCTACTGCAGCTTCCTTCATTTTATTTGCTTGTGGGTCACAGCCATCTAGTTTAGCTCCACTCCATGCCGCGCATAGTGGCGTGGGAGATACTCTCAGCGGTAGTCGCCGGAAGTCTGCAATTTACATGTGACTGAGGCCCTGTTAGGGTGTTTTTTTTGGGGCCACCATAATATGTGCCCGTTATTCGGAGGATAGCCCAAATTTAATTTCACAACTGCTTATTGCCACAATGAATGTTTAACACACCCTTACATTTATCAGCGAATTCAAATACCCTTCTGCCTCATCACACTCTTCTGCCTCATCACACTCATCTGCCTCATCACACTCTTCTGCCTCATCACACTCTTCTGCCTCATCACACTCTTCTGCCTCATCACACTCTTCTGCCTCATCACACTCTTCTGCCCCATCACACCCTTCTGCCCCATCACACTCTTCTGCCTCATCACACTCTTCTGCCTCATCACACTCTTCTGCCCCATCACACCCTTCTGCCCCATCACACTCTTCTGCCTCATCACACTCTTCTGCCTCATCACACTCTTCTGCCTCATCACATTTACATGTAGCTCATACGCTGTACAGAGCGTAAAACATGTTTGTCATGAGACAGGATGACCACCTGCCCCTTGTACACTTTAGTTTAATAGTGTTCACCTTTTAGATAATTGTTGTCACTTTAGATGCATACTCAATTGTGTCCCTGATCAGTGCCAGGTATTTATAGTTCTCAACATTTGTGGGTGAATTTAATTTAATTATTGATGTGTGTTGTTGCTTGATATTTGTGTGTGTTGAATTTGATGAGGTGAAAGGTTAGTTTGTCACATTTTATGCAGTTTTTGTCCGTTCAATAGGGGATAAGTTAGGTTTTGTCACATTTAATGAGTGATAAGTTAGGTTTTGGTCACATTTGCTGAGGAAAGTTAGTTTTTGTCACATTTGATGAGGTTATAAATTAGTTTTTGTCATGTTTGATGAGGTGATAAGTAAGGTTTTGTCACATTCGATGTTAGTTATTTAGTTTTTGTCACATTTGATGAGGTGATAAATTAGTTTAGTTTTTGTCACATTAGGTGGGCTGATAGGTTAGCTTTTGTCACATTTTGGTGAAATTAGTTTTTGTTCAATTTGGTGAGGAGAAAAATATTTTTTTTTTGGTTCCATTTGATGAGGTGATATGTTAGCTTTTGTCATATTTGGTGAGGTGATATGTTAGCTTTTGTCACATTTGATGAGGTGATATGTTAGCTTTTGTCACATTTGATGAGGTGATATGTTAGCTTTTGTCATATTTGGTGAGATGGTAAGATTAGTTTCAGACATGTATGATAAGTTCTAGATGAGGTGTGGATTAGTTTCTCAAGTCCACTTTTATAAAAACATAGAAATTTGACAGTATGTGTTTGAAGATTGGTGAATGGGTCGTCAGGCTGGTTGAGGCTTGTTGTTTGCCAGAGCAGTGTGTTACTTGATACTCTAACCTAACACAAGAACTGTGTGATGGGTTCTTGCACAAGTGGCTTGATGTTTTATAGAATTTAATGCAGTATGTGGCCGCCCACATTTTTGATTTACTTTAGCAGTCTCAGGCTACTTGTCTACAACTCTGTATTAACAGTCAGTAGCCACTTGTCTAAATTTTTATATTAACAGTCAGAAGCCACTTGTCTAAATTTCTATATTAACAGTCAGTAGCCACTTGTCTAAATTTCTATATTAACAGTCAGTGGCTACTTGTCTTTATCTCTGTTAATGCAATCAATAGTTACACTTCTGTATAATGCAGTCTGTGGCTACATCTCTGTATTAACCCAATGGCTAAATCTTTCTATGAACACATTTAATAGCTAAACCTCTGTATTAACACAATTAGTAGCTACACCTCTGTATTTGTGTAATCAGTAGCTACACCTCTATTTTAACAAAGTCATTGGCTACATCACTTTGTTCACACAATCAATGGCTATGTTAATACTCAGTAGCTACATCTCTGTATTAACATGACACAACTAATTGCTGCATAAATATAAACACATCACACATCAGAGAATTCGTGACCACATTCAGCAAAGATATTTTGTGAAGTCAGTTTAGAAAACTTATTTTAATAATACTTGGCCTTACAAAGATAATATAATTTGTTTGAGTTTAGCTTTGATAATTTCATGGTTTTTTTTTTTTTTTTTTTTTTTTTTTTTGGAAATAATATTGACAATATTTATTGTTGCCTTGAATACCAATGGTTTTTTTTTAAAAAATAAATCTCTTGAATTCATGACGTTACCTGGTACTTTATGTGTCGATATTGCAAAATCTAAACACAGTTCAGTGTTTAAAATCGAGAGGTTGAACTTCATTGTACCAACCTTTTTTTTTTCCAGCGGGTCATGTAGAGAAAAATCCATTATAACATACCAATCCTAGTGGGGGTTCTGGGGCCCTGTTATAGGGAAAACAAGAATAGACCCACTGCCTACCCAAAAGCATGCAGTAAGAGTCGACTAGCTGGGAGCTTCCTTCAAAGTCAGAGTGCATCTGCCTGAGAGGCAAGGAACCAACAGTCTGCATACAAATTAGATCTGTCAAATGATGCACACGCAACAATCAGGTTCTGGAACAGGGCTGCAGTCCAGAAGTAGACGAACAACCAGAACTTTCCTCCGGAGTTTACAGCCGGTGAACGCAAAGAAGATTTCCACGTAACAATATTTTTCTGGGATAATATAGAAAAGTTACTTCACTCTTTTGATCTTCTTTGTTCATTGTCTAAAAGCTGCAGCTGAAAGTCCTGGTTATTCGTTTACTTGGACTTTTGTCTTTTTTCCTGAGTTTTGTGTGTACATCCGTTTTACTAGCTTATTTGTGTACAGCTGTTGTACCTTGCTGCTCGGACAGATGCCATCCGACTTTGAAGAGGACTCCCAATTGGTTGACTCTTATGACGTGATAGGCATTGGATCCATTCTTGTTTGCCCCACAATGGTGCACTGAAACCCATACACGAGGATATTGATCTACAAACTTGCCAATCAGAGAAAAAGAACTGTTGTCGCCTTATATTTTATTATCTAAGCCACTGACAGATACTGTCTCCTGATTTTTCAGTTTGTCTACAACATAGAAGCCAGCTGCAGGCCTCGGAAATGAGATACCTGAGAAAGGTGGTCCAAGTGACAAGAAGAAACAAAGTCCGCAATCAGACAATACGTCAAGATCTTGATACCCAGCCCTTACAAACCCGAGTGGATCAGTCACAGTTACGATGGTTTGGACATGTATGCAGAATGGGAGAAAATCGGCCACCATTGAAAGCATGGGAGGCTAAGAACCAGGGAACCAGACCTCCGGGACGACCCAGGGTGCGCTGGGAAGACAACATCCGACAGTCCCTAACTGACAGAGGACTGGAATGGAACAAAGCCAGAAAGAAAACTGCTGATAGAGACGTCTGGCGATCTCTCTGGCAAACCCCTACACACCCAAGGTAGAAGAGGAGCGACTCAGTCAGTTTGTCTACAACATGTGTTTTCCAGCAGGATCAATGATTTGGCGACATCAATGTCTGGATATCACTGTTTTGGATTTTGATATTTGAAATTTTTTTTTTTTTCTGCGTATGAATGTGTGTTTTTGTGCTCTGCTATTTTGTGGGCTCGCAGGCCAGATTATGTAGCAATTTTACACCAGCCTCACGAGTCAATAAAAATTGCTCGGCTCGCTATAGTTTACCAACCCTTGCTTTTTTCTTTACGGCTTAGTCTTTCTCCACAGGGTGGTTTGCCTATCAGGAGCTCCACCGAAAACAGTCTATCTCTAATGGCAAACAAGGGATTTCATAAACTGGTCTTTCCCATTTATATTCTCACAAAAAAAGCCGCTCCTGGATGACCACAGCTGAAGATTTAATCCAGCAGGTATGTGACCTAGACGAGATCAGTCACGGAAAAGAATGGACGAATACACCAGTAGACATGCAAGGCATCGCTAAGGTTGTGATCACACTGAGAAGGTACTGCAGGGCTCAGATTCCTGGGGCTGTAGTGACAGAAGTGAGGGCACTGATAGATCAGCATTCACACCCAGAAGTCATCTACACAGATGGATCCGTGAAGCGCTGATCAAGGTCAACATGGGCATACACAGCGCAAGGAATGGGAAAAAACAATACAGGAGGACAGCGGCGCTTACCAGATAACCACGTCAAGCATGACCATGGAAATAGCCGCTGCTTCTAGAGTACTAGCATGGGTATCAGAGCAAACCGCCACACAGGCAGTAATTGTATCAGACTCCATGGATATGCTTCAGAAGATAGCAACAGGCGGTATGCGCTCGGAATGGGTAGAAAGAATTTGAAAATCGCACTTAACCTGCCTCACCTGAATCTACACACCAGGTAATATGGGCGTAGAGAGTAATGAAAGGGACCAACTGGCAGGCAATGCAAAAACGCATGTGAGAAGAAGCATGGACAGAGCAGATAGCATCGCTGTACGGACTGGCTAGTGGATAATGACGAATCTCTGACACTAATACGATTGCGTGAAATGGGAGTATAGCATGTTTAAGCACGTCTATGTCGCCTGCGAAGCTGAAATAGGAGACATAACCTTCTCATGGGGACAGTTAGTAGAAGTACCTTGGAGTGGCTGCTGCATCGGAGGACTGAGCATGCATGGAATGCCCATTGTGAAGTGACGTCGATGATATAAAATCTTCCATTTGGTAATCTACAAACCTTTGGAGGTCCGTAGATAAATTTAAGGGTACCATGGTATCACTGGGAGCTGCCATAGTGTAGTGGATAGACGCTCGTCTGAAGGTCGTGTGGGTTCAGACCAGGAATACTTTTTTCAAAGATGGTCTGGCCTCCCATTTTAGCCCCGCTTTTAAATGGGTACCAGCGAAGTAAAGGCAGCCGGCATGATGCTTACCACATACCACACAGAATGTCGATTAATCTATAAAATATAGGTCTAAGCCAGGGGTTTCCAACCTTCTTAATGCCGCCACCCTTTAACACAGTTCCTCATGTTGTGGTGACCCCCAACATTTTTTTCGTAGCTACTTCATAACTTCAATGAATATGTGTTTTTCGATGGTCTTTGGCGACCCTGTGAAATGGTAATTGGACCCACAAAAGGGTCACGACCCACAGTTGGAACTCGCTGGCCCAGCCCAGTTCGCCAGAAGGCATGGAAAAGGGACCTTTACACGATATACTCCCCCCCCCCCCCCCCCCCCCCCCCCCTCCCCCCCCCCCCCCCCCCCCAAAAAAAAAAAAAAACCACAACTTAAGAATGCAATCCTTTTAGCAACTCTAAATATTTATAAATAATAGTCTACATTTGACAGCAATTGAAAACTGTTTCATGGCAGATCTTCAAAATTGACTGACTGACTTTCTAACCCACAAGAACATCACACAAGCGATAAACATTCGATGACATAAAGTGCCACCATGTGGATGAGGATCGCCGTGGAGAGGTCCCAGAAACCGCGTTCAGACAATTGGCCATATTTTTGGCCTGCCTGAATTGCGGCCCCTGGAAAAAGCCAGGGTGGGGCTTCAAATAACAAAAAATGTCATCCTAAAAAGGACGAAACTGGATAAAGTCGTAGAGACGACCGCCTCTATCTTCAAAAGTAACAGTGGTCCACAGTTATTAGCCAGCTGAGAATCCAAAGAGAATGGCGCTGCGAGAAGTTGCCAGGGGATCTAGCAAACGATCAACACTGAAGGAAAAGACGAAACATATACAATCACACAGTTACTGGTACCATCGGAATTGGAACTCTTCGTTTGCCGCTAAAGATGGGGACAGGGTGCTTGTGGGAGTGTCCCGAGTACTGTTATGTCAATTCCTAATTCAATATTTAACTCACAAACTGAGAACACAGAATCCAGAATTGAACCTACAGGCTTAAAATAAACTTACAGGCTAAAATGGAACCCTCAAGCCTAAAAACTTTCACATGAAACTCCCAATTATACAGCTTCAAAGCGGATAATTTCTGCTTGGGAAAGGTAGTTTGTGTGTGTGTGAGGGGGGGGGGGAGGAGTGCGTGGGGGTAAAGGCAAACAATTGAAAGAATATGTATTAGATAATTAGTGACGAGTAATTTGGAAGCTGATTTTTACAGAAGAACGATAGAACACAATGGACAAATAAAAAGTTTTATGAAGATGTCATACGAGAAATCAACTACTTAAATTGTTTATGCCCAACAAGAGATGATCTACTACTTTTGGGCACGTCACAAGAAAGAGGCAGGCCTCGCTGGACAGGTTGACATCCTGGAGAATGGACCATCATCTAAATGAGACAAAAGGTTGTGGATAGACATGTCTACCAACGACACAAAATATGGAACTTGAGAAAGAAAAGAAAAAGAAACGTTTGATAGTCCATGCCGTGTGGCGTCGGTAGTGACGTCACTTCCGCAACTTCCAAAATGTTCTGACACAGAACATCTTTCATACTCGATGTGCAGCATATTTTATCTTGGTCTCCCTCCTATACATACCCACCCCTCCAGCTCTCTTCCCCTCTAACTTTCTCACTGTCACGATGTATTCCAGTTTTCTCCTTTTCATGATGTGACCAGAGAATGTAGATTGTCTCCCCCTGATGTAGGCAATCAGTTCTCTTCGTGAGTCAGTTTCTTTCAAGACAATCATTACTATTTTTCCACAGTGTTCTAATCATTCGTCAATAAAACCACATCGCTGCTTCCACACACATGTTTGACAAATTCGTCAACTGTTCATGATTCACTTCAGTATATCAGGATAGCATTTATATAGCTCTTGAGAACTTCTTCTTCATAAGAAACGTTAAGTACAACAAACATTGAAGAGACGTCTGGGCAGTTGCAAGCTTCAAGCATATATTTATTGATACCCATGACGTGTGTGTTTGCTTGTATGTGCCTGTATGTTTGCATGCAAGTTAGTGAGTGTATCTGTTAATATCAACTGTTCCACCTTAAACGGGCCGATCAACAGGTCTGTGTAGACAAGGTTCGTTTGGTCCTCCTTGGAACACACGGCCAGGGAATGACGCCCCCACATGCAGGCACCGTCAAGCTGCTGTTGCCTCTCGCAAAGATCAGGTAGGCACTGTAGCCTGCCTGCAGAAATGCAGAGTCGCAAGGATCACGTTGACTGTACACTCTGGAAACTCTAACCTGTCTTTGCCGACGACCAGTGTTGTCCTTGAAATACGGGTTGACCCGGAAATCGTGCGAACCCGATATCACCTATGGAGGTCAAAACAACCAAACTCATTTTTTAAACACTTGTATTACCAACAATTATTAAACTCATTCTTTGCCTAGTAGTCTCTAATTTATGTTATGGGTGTTTGTGTACGAAGAGTTAATACAATAGTAATATAAGGATAAATTGAAAAAGGAAATACGTGTTTAACAACCAGATGGAATATCGAAACAGAAAGAGGGACACACGCACCTGTGCGCACACACACGCGCGCGCGCACTCACACACACAAACCCAACAAGATACAGGCAGAATTGCAGAACAGAAAGAAAGCCAAAGTGCTGAACACAAAGAATCGGTAGTCGAGGCTCCATCATTTCAGACGGATCGTCCCATAGCTGCTCCGATCAGGTCCCACTGGAAATCCCACAAAATATCTTTTATTGTCTGTCCTAAACTTACGGATCAACTTGCCAGTCCCAGTAGCAATTTGAAGCTTGTACACGCACAGTCTGTTGCTTAAGTGTTGCGAACGAGCTTCGTAATGACGGGTTAGATCACAGCTACGGGCAGATGAAAGTCGTAAAGTTATCAAAACAGACATTGTCATTGTGTTTTTTTTTTTTTTTTCGGCATGTTATAAGAAAGTAATTGACTCGAAAATATGATAACAACGGGTAAGAGTGACGGAAAGAGAGTAAGAGGTAAATAAAGAGATAAAAACATCGATTGCTAGACTATGGGGATAGGGTGAGACAAAAGCATTGACATGATCCGTGATTCTGGTGGTCATGTGAGATGGTGAATGAAACATAACAGCCTACGCTTTTTATCACACTATGATCATACGATTTTGAAAGTAATCGGCAACTTGCCATTTGAGTGCAGTCAAAAACACGCCGAGGGCACAACAACAATAAAAACACACATTTCATATGAAATCCACAGCTCACAGTGTTGCATTAGGCACTCAGTTTAAAAGCTGGGCGACAAAACCTTTAAACTCCCTGTCCAAAATTGCGAATTTGTATCAGCGTAACCCAGCTGGAAACAAATAACCTTTCAGAGCGTCGGCTGTCGGCCAACCAAAGGCGATTTTGACCGGAAATCCTCCAGCAAACAAAAAGAATCAGCATAAAAAGAAAGAAAATAACACAAAAAAGTTCATTATTCTTACCTGTGTCCCATCAGTGTCAATGGCGACTCCCGAGACGCCGGAGACGGCCCTGCCTTTAAAAACAACATCCGCTTGGCAAAACTGACCAACGAAGTCAAAGTTCTGGGGGCACGCCCCTGACACGACGTGCAAGATGGCGGCGAGGCAAACACTAGCCAATATCAGCTGCATGGTCAGTCTCTCCTGTCTCTAGGGAGAGTCGGAGATAATTGAATATCATTGTCGCTGATTGTCTGTCTGGTGGGGGGAGGAGGGGGATGTTTGGGGGGGGGGGGGAGGGGGGGGGGGTCCGGAAAGAGAGAAGAGAGAGATAGATCTCCCATGACTTTCGTGCCCTTTGTTGTCAGTAAGTGACAAAAGAAAGAAAGAAAGAAAGAAAGAAAGAAAGAAAGAAAGAAAGAAAGAAAGAAAGAAAGAAAGAAAGAAAGAAAGAAAGAAAGAAAGAAAGAAAAAGAAAGAAAGAAAGAAAAAAGAAAGAAAAAGAAAGAAAGAAAAAAGAAAAGAAAAGAAAAGAAAAAGAAAAAGAAAGAAAGAAAAAGAAAGAAAGAAAGAAAGAAAGAAAGAAAGAAAGAAAGAAAGAAAGAAAGAAAGAAAGAAAGAAAGAAAGAAAGAAAGAAAGAAAGAAAGAAAGAAAGAAAAGAAAAGAAAAGAAAAGAAAAGAAAGAAAAGAAAGAAAGAAAGAAAGAAAGAAAGAAAGAAAGAAAGAAAGAAAGAAAGAAAGAAAGAAAGAAAGAAAGAAAGAAAGAAAGAAAGAAAGAAAGAAAGAAAGAAAGAAAGAAAGAAAGAAAGAAAGAAAGAAAGAAAGAAAGAAATTCACATGACTATCTTTAGGTAAGTCACATAAACGAATAGAAGAGATGAGAGATAAAAAGCGAAACAAAAATAGTCTTATAAATAGGATGGCAACAAAGGGTGTCATTTTGATTTCTGTAGCGGTAATACATCCATTGCCGGCTTGCTAGGCCTGTCGCAAAGTCTGCACAGAACCAATTCTGGATTACATACAAAGACAGCAAGTGAAATGATTTGCCCACTTAGAGAGAATGCCTTGTGACACCATACCATACAAAACATACATGGAAAGAGAAGAATGACGTAGAGCACGGGGTAGACCAAGAACAAGATGGAAGGATAACATCAGAGAAACTCTACAACAGCACGATGAGCCTATGGTCGAGGCAGCCAGAAGAGCTAGAAACAGAACCTTATATCTCCCTCGACACCCACAGCGGTAAAAGAGGAAGTGAAGAAGAAGAAGAAGAAGAAGAAGAAGAAGAAGAAGAAGAAGAAGAAGAAGAAGAAGAAGAAGAAGAAGAAGAAGAAGAAGAAGAAGAAGAAGAAGAAGAAGAAGAAGAAGAAGAAGAAGAAGAAGAAGAAGAAGAAGAAGAAGAAGAAGAAGAAGAAGAAGAAGAAGAAGAAGAAGAAGAAGAAGAAGAAGAAGAAGAAGAAGAAGAAGAAGAAGAAGAACGAAGGGTCTGTTCAATTCTGGAGAGAGAGAGAAAGAGAGAGAGAGGGGGGGGGAAGAGAGAGAACAAAAGAAGTGTGCAGCCGGTATATTGTTCAGTGGAGCCCAAAGCAGGAGAGAGAGAGGGAGAGATAGATAGATAGATAGATAGAGAGAGAGAGAGAGAGAGAGAGAGAGAGAGAGAGAGAGAGAGAGAGAGAGAGAGAGAGAGAGAGAGAGAGAGAGAGAGAGAGAGAGAGAGAGAAAGAAAGAGAGAAAGCAATACATTTCAATAATCAAACTCTACACAACGTTTTTCTCTTATGGCCTCATTCCTGATTGTGTCTCTTCTAGTCACTCCTACAGCCTTTCTTCTCATTATTGTGGTTACTGATTGTCTTTTGTGGTTTGTTGTGAGCGACCATATCTGGCACTGACAGCATCGGTTGGGGAGGATTTTGCTTTGTATGAGATGTTTCTCTGCGCTGATTGATCTGTCTATTTCTTTCTAGGAGTGCCGATAAATACATTGTCTGTTCGTTTATTATATATGTGTGTGCTGATTTGGATTGTCTTGTGCTGTAAAAGGGAGTTAGCTGTCCCAGTACTTGATTTGCTTTACGACATCGATTGTTGATTTCTATTCGTCTGTCAATCACCGGTCACGGGTGAGGACTATTGTCTGGATCTTTTCTCCGTGGAATTCCGGGGTGTTGGGAAATTAAAATGCGGACAGATTGGATGGCTCTGCACAGCTTCGTGGAATATTGATTCATGATAAGACAGACGTGGTTAAAGCCAGGGGGGGGGGGGGGACGTGTACACTTCAGAGGAGCAAATGAATCACCACAGTCTGGTGAGACTGATGCAGCAGGGAGGGGACGAAGGGATCTGGCCGATACTCAACGCTCAGAACTTCCGGTTAAAATGGACGCTAGACAGCGGCGCTGTTCGGAGCGGAGGCAAATTTTTTGCTTCTGCCGGACGGTGGCCGATGTATTTTTTGCTCCATTTGTAGACTGGATATAGTTTCGTCGCCCAGCTTCTGAGTTGAATGCATGGCGTGACTCTGTGAGCTGCGGATTGCATTTGGAATGTTTTTTCGACTGTGACCAACGTGGTGTGAATTGTAGATTCAGAAAATGGCGCGATGCCGGTCGTCAATGTTGGCGGTGCCCGTGTGTGATTACAATTGATCGCGTGGGCAACTGCTGATCTGTTGGCGACAAGTTCTGCTATCATCAATGATGAACTGCATTTCTAATGCTGGACTGTTTGTGTTAGCACTTCGGATGGCTACCATATGCGTTAATGCGAGTGTATGCTAGATATGCTGAGACAGCAGTCTGTCAATCTTTCCACAAGGGACTGTGATAAACATTCTGGGTGTTTTTCGCTGGCACAGGAGCGGAGCAAAGATAGGGCGACCCGTTTGCTATGAAGCTGAAACTAAAACTACCAGACTACCAGACTCAACGCTCAGAGAAAGGGAAAGACGGATGTATAATCAGAATGCTCCTGGCACCATTGGTATCAGAACTCTAACTGACTGCTGATGATGGGGACAGGACACTTATGGAAATGCCCTGAGTGTTGTAATGTCCACGACTAGTAGAGCGAGAGGCAAGCGGTTTGAACACTTCGCCTCGGACAACCCCCACCCCCGCCCCACTCCACACTCTTCCCCCACTCTCCCTCCCTCACACTAGTATGTACGTATTAGTTGCACTAAATGCAACGCAGGGAGAGCCGCCGTGATGTAGCGGCTAGTGGCTCGCATGCGGATCCAAAGATCGTGTGTTCAAACATGACCTTGGCTCCCAGGTAGAACCTGCCTTAAATGGGTACAGGGTAAATGCCATGGGAAGTAAAGGCACCTGGCTTGACGCTTTTAGTTAGTTAGCAAATTAACTAGTTAGTTGAATAATTAGTTAGTTAGCCAGTTAACTAGTTAGTTGAATAATTAGTTAGTTAGCCAGTTAACTAGTTAGTTGAATAATTAGTTAGTTAGCCAGTTAACTAGTTAGTTAAATAATTAGTTAGTTAGCCAGTTAACTAGTTAGTTGAATAATTAGTTAGTTAGCCAGTTAACTAGTTAGTTGAATAATTATTTAGTTAGCCAGTTAACTAGTTAGTTGAATAATTAGTTAGTTTGCCAGTTAACTAGTTAGTTGAATAATTAGTTAGTTAGCCAGTTAACTAGTTAGTTGAATAATTAGTTAGTTAGCCAGTTAACTAGTTAGTTGAATAATTATTTAGTTAGCCAGTTAACTAGTTAGTTGAATAATTAGTTAGTTAGCCAGTTAACTAGTTAGTTGAATAATTAGTTAGTTAGCCAGTTAACTAGTTAGTTGAATAATTAGTTAGTTAGCCAGTTAACTATCTAGTTAAATAATTAGTTAGTTAGCTAGTTAACTAGTTAGTTGAATAATTAGTTAGTTAGCTAGTTAACTAGTTAGTTGAATAATTAGTTAGTTAGCCAGTTAACTATCTAGTTGAATAATTAGTTAGTTAGCTAGTTAACTAGTTAGTTGAATAATTAGTTAGTTATCTACTTAAGTTAGTTAGTTAGATTCTTACTTGGATAGTTACCTTATTATATAGTTAGCTATTTCGTTAGCTAAATAATTAGTCAGTTAGTTAATTACTAGTCAAATAGTTGGCAAGTTAATTATTTAGGTAATTATTTGGTTAGTTAGTTTTCTATTTGGTTAGTTATTTTTAGCTTGTCATCTATTTTTTTAGTTATCTTTAGCTAGTTATCTATTTGGTTAGTTATCTTTAGCTAGTTATCTAGTTAGCTAGTTATTTAGCTAGGTAATTATTTGGTTAGTTAGTTAGTTAGCTAGTTATTTCGCTAGTTATCTGTAGAGTTAGTAAGTTAATTATCTAGTTAGTTTTTTAGTCAACTAGTTAGCTATTCTGAGTAGTTAGTAGTAGCTAGCTAGTTAAACTAGGCAGTTAGTTAGCTAGCTAGTTAGTAAGTTGTGCAAGTAGCTATTTACTGACTTATATTGCATAAAGTACTTACAGAAAGTTCCAGTTTTCTGTTTCCAAACTTCAAACCCGACCAGATTGGAAAAACAGATCCGATGAATCTCCTCTCGCTTGCCTTTGTCAGTGGTAGACCAGAGTGCATAAACAAAACACAGCGCCCACTTTTAGATTAGCACAGATGAGTACTCACAGTCAAGCACAAGGGTGTTCTCAAGCTGCTGTCAACTACTTGAAATATTTCACTGCTAACAGATAGCATCGTGTTGTTGCACATGTATGTGCTTCAGATGCCGGATTTGAAATCTATTGAAAGGTCATTGACGTTTAGCGGGTTTCACGGACGCTGGTTTAGGCACCTTGATAAGGCTGTTTTTATTTGAAGATCCATGGGTCCACAGGCTGGTTCTGGTTGTTTCAAGTAGCTGTTTGCCAGAGCCGTGTGCTGCTTGATACTCTAACCAAGAACAAGAACTATGTGACGTGCACAAACTTGAGGAGAGAAGAGTGCAGCCGGTATATTGTTCCGTTGAGCTCAAAAGGAGACCTTGATAAAGAATAATTTTATTAACCAACTTTATACAAAGAAAAATAAGAATATTGGATATCTACTTTAGGCTCTGTACATTGTGTGAATAGCGACACTGTCATGCAGCCTTGTTTGGCATAATCTCTATTTTAAAAAGTACGAGGGGGATATAGTGGAGAAAATGGCGGGAAACTATTTGGAGAAGTATTCGTTCGCTTTGTAATATATTTGCAAGTATAATATTTAAAGACCCTTTACAACGTCTTCAGGCGTTTAGGGAACATAGGGTTAGACTCGGTTGATGATCAATATCATTGTAGCCGCCTTTTCTTTCCACGATTTTACCTGGTACCCATTTATAGCTGGGTCGACCAAGGAGCGAATCTCATCTTTGAAAATAGTCCAGTTCCGTCCGGATTTGAGCACACGACCTTGAGATCCGCAGACAAGCATCAAGCCACTACACTATGGCAGCTCCCAGAGAGGGAGCCGAATGAACGAACACACTTTATTTTTGAAAGTGTTAGGAACTGGGTACACAGGCATGTCTTACAATCTTATATTCTGCTCTTTTCATGGATAAAAAGAGAGAAGAAAAAATGGACCGGGGGGGGGAGGGGGAAGTGGTTAGAATCATTTCCTGAAACCATTTCGGATATTATGACCCTATAATTAAAGGTAAAGTCGGGGGGTGTGAACCAGCGTCATTTCACACGGTTATAAACCATACGTTTTCTGCCACTAGTACAGACAGCTGATAAGTAACTGTCCGCCTGTGTCGCCGTCCGCACGCAACTCCGTAGCTACAGCAACGTTTCTTCGTTTACCCCAGAGTGTTAACTCTGGTACCCATTTCCTAGAGGCTGGGTGAACCCGGGGGACCGTCCGGTTTCGAACACTGACCGTGGCTGCAGCGAGTCGCCGCTGGATCTGAAAGCGAGTCTCCTATCGACTGCGCTAACGCGGCCCCCGAAAATATTGTCAGAAGGGGGATTTGAACCCACGTCTATGACCCTAGAATCGTCAGTGTAAAGTGCTCAGAAGTGAATAGGCCGAAACATTGCAGAAAGAGGGAGAGCACTTCTGACGGCCTGAAACATGTTGTGCTAACTCTCCCGCCGCGGTTCTTGCCCGCCGTGTTTCCCCGCTTGACGAACCCACCGGCATCTGTGACACGACCCCGCGACCCCGCTGAGACAGCCAGGTAGAAACTCTTTCACCTGATCCGCCCGCCTCACTGATCACCACACAGAACTAACTAACTGGACTGGTTGGTGGCGCGCGTTTTGTAACAAGAAATTATTTCCTAAACGAGGGATTAAGCAGTGCGTAGATTTCAGACCCTCTGACCTAGCCATTGGAATGTTGTCTGGTTGGTTTGTCAACCTCGTTATGGATTATCTGTGTCATTTTTAGGGTTATCATATTTCTGAGGTAAGTTGCATTAGGTTATGTATGTCTATTAATGCTTCCATATAACTTCAAAACGTAACCATGGTGATTGAAGCTGGAATCAAATGGACAGTCCACTAGAACAGACGTTGAATCCATATTTTGAAAGAGTGTTCTAACGAGGGGTCTAGAATATATTTTACTCTGACGGGCAGAGCTGCCAATACTTAGGTTTTCCCCCAAGATCTGAGATTTTGTTTGACGCTTTAGGTTCAGATTTTAAATCTTGATTTTTTTTAAAAATATATTTTTATATAAAAGTGGGTAAATGTTTTGTTTCGTAACTATAAAATGTGTCCTTTTAATCAGGTTGCAACAGATACTGTTATCATGTCGACTCTTCTGAGGAAGGAGACGGAGCATGTGAGAAGATGTCCTGAGTGCACTAATATCAATTCTTGATTGATTCATTCATTCTTTCGTTCAAACGAAGCACACAAAAACTGTACGTTGGGATACCAAGGAAGGGCCATAACTTGGATGATAATAATCTAAGTCCCGTCTTTTTTAGCCAGGGGCCGCAATATAGCCTGGCCATAAATATGGCCTAAAGGCTGAACGCGGTTTCTGGGACCTCTCCACGGTGATCCTCATCGACATGGTGGCACATTGTGTCATAGGGTGTTTATCGCTTGTGTGATGTCCTGGTAAAGTAGAAAGTCAGTCAGTCAACAGCTTGGATAGAGTTGCTTTAATGTGCAGGAAGAGACCTGAGATTTAGCCAGAAGTACAATAATATAGAGTCTAGAACATTGCCTGCTGGAGTGCACTTTTCGTCCTTCTTAGGACGTTATTTTTTTGTTATTTGAAGCCCTACTCTGGCTTTTGCCAGGGGCCGCAATATAGGCAGGTCATCATTATGGCCAAATGTCTGAACGCGGTTTCTGGGACCTCTCCACGGTGATCCTCATCCGCATGGTGGCACTTTGTGTCATCGGGTGTTTATCGCTTGTGTGATGTCCTGGTGGGGTAAAAAATCCAATCCAATCCTGCTGGAGTGTCAGAAATATGAACTCCAAAGAAAAACCACTGACTATATCTTCTTCTTCTTCTTCTTCTTCTTCATTCTTTTACCTCAGTGAAGTGTCGGGGGGAGATGTAACATTCGTTGATGAGCACTGTCAATAGCACTATTATGACTGATGTTCATTTCTGTAAGGCTGTTCTTAATGCCATCACTCCATATTTTCCGAGGTCTTCCACTCGCTCTATACCCGCTGTAACCTTTTAGTGTGGCTCGCTGTGGCGGATAGTACCAGGGCATTCTTGTTATGTGTCCAAACATCTTCATTTGTTGTTCTTTGATGACCTATAAGACTGGCTTTTTTTCCTAGCATTCGTCTGATTTCGTGACTGACTATATGAATCTCCATAAATTACCTATAAGGGTGAAAACACTTGTTACACACATAACAGCCTAGAGACCTGCCTGGCAAGGTCAAACAATTTTTTACTTGAGTCCGTTCCGGAAGTCAAGTCCAACTTTTTAACTCAGTAACCCTTTTGTAACTATGGAGATGCCGCGTCTGAGACTGTATGAGTGACCAGAAGAGATGAAATCAGTAATGAGGTCATACGAGATTAAGTCGGCACAGAACCGATTCTAAATTACATATAAAGACAGCAAATCAAATGGTTTGCCCACTTGGAGAGAATGCCTTCTGGTGCTATACCATACAAAGCATATGCCAGAAGAGGAGAAGGACATAGATCAAAAGGTAGACCAAGAATAAATGGGAAGATAACATCAGAGAAACTCTACAGCATCACAATGTGTTTATGGTTGAAGCAGCTAGAAGAGCAGGAAACAGGACCGTATAGCTCCCTCGACACCCGAAGTGGTAAAAGAGGACGTAAAGAAGAAGAAAAAGAACCTTTCGGTGTAAATTACTGAAATTTGCCATCCAACATGTTTGTGACAATACGCTCGGTGACTTCAGAAGGTCTTTCCTTAACCTACTTTTATTTCTTTGTATTTTGAAAGTATACAGGAAAATAGGGATTTGGATACATTCTTTATTTTAAGTAGGCGAAATGAACAAGCATTTAATTCTCCTGGGATGTTGGCGATATCACACACTAAAACTTTTTCCCAGACGTTAAGTGTTAAGGTACAGAGATAAGACTGACCAAGCAGACTTACTGACTGGAGATTTGCACACCATCTGTTGGTGTCAGAAATGTTATCTCCTAGCCAGACTTTTAGGAGCAGCTAACTCCGGCTAATTGTGTTTAATTCCCCCTGAGGTTACCTAACTCGACGGCAGGTCCGACGGTCACTATTGACACAGTGAGCGGAAAGTGTTGGCAGAAGAATTGACACCGTCTGATTTTATTGTGAAGTAGACTGGAGGTGTGACTAGGCCTATTAGCTGGGACCAGCTTAATTGAACCAGGAGATCCTAGCGTGGGAATTCAAACTTGTTGTACAGTCACTGACTGACAGGGAATATACACCCACAGGGGAGGAGCTGTGATATCCCGTAATGAGAATGATTTTTAGGCGTAATGTAGGAGGAGCTTGATAAAAGTTATAAAGGGGTGAACTATAGGTCTGGTAAATGAGATCCTGTCGAGCACATGCCATCTGTTGGGCTTAACCTAAGCTTGAGACAGAACTTTTGGCATCGTGGTTTCATTTTTCCAGGTAAGATCGACATTAGGTTCATATCTATATTTTATGATAGAGATCTGTCTTTTTGCTCAAGTGTGTCTTCATCACTTTGTAGTACTCCTAGGCGGACATTTCTTCATTCTCGTAGGGCACTGTCACATTGCTTTATTTCCTATTTGATAGTGTCATGAATGTTTTTCGTGCACACGTGTTTCAATGTTGTAAAACCTAAATGTTGTTGTTGCCATTGAAATTTAATGAACTATCATGTTTTTTTAAACCACAAGCGTGAAGATAACTTTGGCAATCTTTTCACGTGTGGTTAATGTGAATCTGTATTACATACAGCTAACACACTGAAATGTGTTTAACTCTCGGGAGGCTAATGCGGAGATTGATCCCGGAGAGTAAATCCACGAGATTTGTTATTGATTCGCACCAGAACTATTGTTAGCA